>PVKE010001513.1:55422-98670 GCA_004027555.1 Craseonycteris thonglongyai | reverse complement strand
GAGAGCAGAGACCAGCTAGCCGGAGAGCAGAGACCAGCTAGCCGGAGAGCAGAGACCAGCTAGCCGGAGAGCAGAGACCAGCTAGCCGGAGAGCAGAGACCAGCTAGCCGGAGAGCAGAGACCAGCTAGCCAGAGAGCAGAGACCAGCTAGCTGAGAACTCTGGAAGGTGCAGCGCCAGGTGGATTGGGAGAAACAACCCGGAATCAGAGCTCCATCACGTGGGTGGTGGGTTTACTACTTCTCTGAAACTCAGTTAGGCATCAGCAGGGACAAGAAATGTTCCTGAAGAAACCCTGTACAGTTCAGGATCAAGGAGCAACAGTGGTGTATGTTGGTGTGACAACAGCCATGGGGCACCCGTGTGCCTAATCTACAGAGGAGAGAATTTTCCTTTCAGACCAGAGAAGACGTGGCCGTAAGAAGGTGGGTGAATATCTTCAGTCCCACTGCCTTCGATGCGGTCCTGGTCTTGGGACGTACACAGCAACGTGGGACGAGCAGAGCTCTGAATTTCTGTGGAGAGCCACAAATGCGAATGTAAAGGGTCTGAAAATCACGGGGGTCTTGTGGGGCAGACTCTGCAAAAGCCACTCCAATGCCCGGGTGCGTCTCCAAAGCACATAGAATCACATTAGACACAAATGGAGGGACAGATCACCGCCTGGGAGCTAGACTTCGTGTCGCATACATGACCTCAGACCCCAATGGTGCTGCCGAGGCTTTAAAAAGCATAACGGCCATTCTAACCACAGACGGGAAGTCTAGATTTGTTCGCAGCCTGAACTTGATGATCGCCTGCTAAACCAGGACATCTCACAATTCCCCATACATTTTTTAAAGATTTATTTTATTGTTTTTGACACAGAGAGAGACTGAGACAGAGAGAAGCAGAGAGAAGGGGGAGGGCCCAGAGCAGTCTCCGTAGTTGCACATCATCAGTTCTCAACATTGCTTCATTCCACACGGATGGAATTGGGAACTGGGCCGGGAGCCTCCTGCATGGGAGGCTCACCCCCGTGAGCTGGGGGCTGAACCAGGGCAGGGCCCTCCCTTGTGGGAGGCTTATCCTGGCGAGAACCGAACTGGAGGCACACCCCAATTTAGCACATGGGTCCACATGAGCCGGGGCCAGGACTCGATCCTTGCACCCCGAGGCTGTAAGACAAATGCTCAACTCATTGAGCCATCCTGGCATCCTTGTGTGGAACATTTGACAGACAGTTTGGGGTAAGTAGAGGATTCTGGGCTGAGAACAATTTTATTTGTGTGTAGGATGGAAAGAGTTTCAGCCACCACAGGCCCGACTTTCCATCCTGAGAAATGCATTGGCTCCCCTGAGAGTCTCTTGGGAGGATCTGGAATCCCACCCTGTTCTTGGGCCCTGTGATTTTCAGCTCCTCGGAGCCCTTCCTCTTGGTTTCTACACCTTCCCCTTCTCAATGGGAACTCCAAGTGATGCTAGCCTTATGAGTCTGCAGAACAGCCTGGTCTTCGCCACTTCTTCCTTCCAGACCGCACTCTACAGTTTGGGTTAGGGATCCAGAGCCATCATTAATTTACTTTATTCCACCTGAAGTGGGGTACGCCATGGGGAAGCAGCTGCAGTTCTTACTCTGTGCACATTTTTTATTCTATTGTTTATGCTAGAAAATGACACACACACACACACACCCGTTGCTCCCCATTTCACTTGCCTTTTTTTTTCTTCTTCACAAACATGTCTTGGGTGAATCTCAATGCAATAAATAGGTATCTACCTACCATCTCCCATATTCAAGACATAGTCCCAGCACTTTGGGGTGGACAGAGCTGAATAAGAGTATTTGTGCCCAGGAACAAACATCCCAAGAGTGATGGCATTTCAGCCACCTCAGGATTCCATGACAGAATACCACAGGCTGAGCCGCTGAAGCAACACCTGTTTATTTTCCCACAGTTCTGGACACTAGAAGTCCAAGTTCAAGGTGCCGGCCAGCAGGGTTGGTCCCTGGTGAGAGCTGACGCTGCCTTCTGGCTGTCTCTTCACTTGGCTTCTCTGTGCACTTAGAGAGAGCAATAACTCTGGTGTCTCCTTCTCTTCTTATAAGGACACACTCCTCTTGGATGAAACCGTACCTTAAGACCTCCTTTAACCTTGATTATTTCCCTAAAGGCCCCGTCTCCAAATCCAATCACTGGGGAGTTAGGCCTTCAACATATGAAAGTTGGAGGAATACCATTCAGTGCCGCAACAGATGGAAACCAAAAAAAGAAATTTCAACTTATGTTTTTTTACAGTGATTTAGTATAAAACACATGAACAGGCAAAAATGTACCTGGCTTGTATAAAATTCCCAGTATTCTCTAAAAATGCCCATGTTATAAACATGTCACATAAATTGGCTAAAATAAGGAGAATCATTATAATTTTAAACATAAATCATCACCATCATAAACATTATGAGTTTCCTTGGTGATATTTCAAATGATGATAAAATATAAAATTAGGCAGAGCTTATTAAGATCACCCATTTTTATGATATGACCTATTCATTTCAAAAATGTACCTGCACATAATAAATAAGGTTTTCAGCACGTGAGGTTGCTCGGAGGAGCCTACAGCCTCCACAAGAAGCCAAGATAATTAGACATGAAATAGCAACTGCTGAGCACTTACAGCCCAACTGAAATACACCCACGTGGCTCTACATTTTATAAACGTCCGACTTGGGCAGATCTCAGGGCTGTATCTATAGCATGAATTCAAACGCAGCAGTACAACCCGGTCATCATGAACAATATTGTACTACCTACCTTTATTTGGCTGGTAACAAGTACAAATGAACGTCTATCATTTGTGAGATGTTCTTACATCGTTCTAATTTTTCTGTTCCCTCGCCTCCCGGCTTCGGTAGGAAAAAGCATGATTTCTCCTGTATCATGATCTGGCAGAGCCCTCGTCTCAGACCCGGAAGCTCTCACTTCTGGAAGGTGAGTAAATCCAGGAGCTGAAATCACACATTGGCTGCTTTGTCCTCTCTGTATAAAATGCTTGCCAGTCCTGACCCACTTGTAGGAAGAGTTGGGGCTTTTGACATTACTCCCCTTTGGGGTTCATCCTATATCAGAGGCTGAGACTGGGGCTTGAACACAGGTGGTCAGTTGGGAGGAAATCCCAGAAAGTTGAGGGAGGAAGTGGAGAGCAAGCCATGGAAGGAGTAGAACACGTGACCTGTGTTGCTGAGTTTTCACTTCTGCGGGAACTGAGTCTGTGATGATGGAGACCTGCCAAGGGTTGTGTAGACAGACACACCTCAGATCTACCCCTCTGGGGCGTGCGTGGGGGCTGTGCCATTACCCACCAACTCTTTCTCCCCTGGTTGAAGGTCCTTCCAGACCAATTTCTGGCCAACATCCCCAGACTGACCTGCCCTCAAGCTGAAAAGGTTAGACTGGCTTTCCAGAAAATGAGCAAGCCAGCAAACAGCAATGGGCAAACAAAGTAAGACAAAAACACACGCACGGACAACTGAGGCACCGTGGTGCGGCAGGCTCCTGACCCGGGGCGCTGCTGGCCGCTGTGGGAGCTGTCTACCAGTCACCCCTAAAACCCGCGCGGGGGCTCGATAGGACCTGAGGCACCCAGGACTGCTAACACCTGCGCTCTCGCTCAGGGGACGGCAGAAGCTCGTGTCTTACAGACCTACTCCCAGAAAGGGATGGGGAGTGTGATGCTGGTGGTAACAGCAGACAACTAACACACCAATGTTTTCAGGCTACGAGGTAAGAAACTCATCTCACTGTTTAAGAAAATAACGGAATACATAAATTTAATTCTCCATCTACCAGAGCCCTAAGTTTTCTCCTATTTAATGTTTCCAACCAATAAAGACACCGTTCAAGCCCCAACTGGTGTGCGGAAATGATCACTGGAGCTTGAACTAGAAGGTCAGAGGGTGGGGCCCTGATTGCGTTCTGCGACTTCGCATTATCCTCTAGGAAGGAAGGAAGGAAGGAAGGAAGGAAGGAAGGGAGGGAGGGAGGGAGGGAGGGAGGGAACTCACAGGAACGGACACTTGCCTGTGTCCGTCCTTTTGCTCTTTGAGTTTGGTCCCAGCATGTTTCCATGGGAGGCAAATAAAGCTGAGGGAGGACGGCTCAGGGTTGGCTGTCACACAGACAGAATTGGCTGCACTGGGATTAGAAGGGAAAATCTGCTCACTGAGGCCTGGACTGTGCCCATGGGCAGAGCCATTCCGAGGAAAAAACAAGGCAGACCTGGCACGTCCAGGTACCGTGTGGGGCCACCGCAGGGGCCGCCGCAGGGGCTGCTCTTTAGTTGGTCCGCTCTGTCATGTGGCCAGAGCCCTAGGCCAGCCCTAGGGTTTGCTCACCCTAATTCTGTTCTGATGTGAGGGGCTGGAATTCCCCCTCCATACCGGGAGGCCCCACAATGGAGAACACAGGAGAACGGGTGCATGGGGGTCCTGTAGCCCACTCAGCGAGAACGGGGGGGTGCAGGCATAGGGCGTGCGGAATGGGAGGCAGGAAAGAACGCGCACATCTGAACGAACCTTTGGAGCTCCCACACACGTCGAGTGGAAATGTGCAACGTGCAGCTGCCCGGGAAATGGTCTGCCAGGACCTCCAGTATGACACGGACGTGTCGAATGAGCCAGCCACTCCACTCCTGCGTATGTCCCCAAGAGAAATGGGAAGCTATACCCCCACAGAAACGTGCCACTAATGTTTATCCCAACTCTATTCAGAAGGCCCCAGATGTGGAAACAGAACAAATGACTTTCAATGAACAGACAATCAAACAAAACGTGGTCCATCTGTACAATGGACTATTATTCACCCACAAAAGTGCATGAAGCAAGAACACACACTGCAACATGGATGAACCGTGAAAACATTATGCTCGCTGAAAGAGGCCGGCCATGAAAGAACACACACTATGTGACTCATTTGTAAGGTATTAAATGTCCAGAATAGGCAAACCCATGGAGACAGAAAGTAGATCAGTGGTTGGGGAAGGATGAGGCAGAGGGCGGGAGATGTAGGATGGTAACTAAAGGGTATGGCATTTCTATGAGGTGATAAAATGTCCTAAAATTGGCTGTGGTGACAGTTGCACGGATCTGTGACTATACCAGACCCACTGACTTGCACACTTTACGTAAGTGAATGCTGTAGAAGGTTAGTAGCTATGATTCTCTGCTAGGCTTTGTCTTCTCTGACCCCTCACCCTTAGGGGCTTTAATTTGGAAATAACTTTCAGTTCGAATACACTACGACTTTCAGTTCGAATACACTACGCCTCCCACATACACACAGCACATCAACTTAGCTGAAAATAGTAGGGTCTGGCACTCATGAGCCCCCAAACCCTAACGTAGAAGTTTCCTTTGTTTCCTTTAATTGGAACTCGTCAGCAACAAGGAAAGCAATGCTCAGAAACAGTCAGGAAAACCCACGGAAGCACACTAACCGTCTGTGGGACTTGCATCCCAGCATCTGCTGCCACCAGGGCACAGAGATAATTAGGTTGATGTGCGGTGGTTTGAAAGAAAAACCACTGGGGGCTTCCTGTGAGTTAGTCTGTTTCAGGCCCCCCACAGGAGATAGACTTAAAAAAAAAAGGAGCCCGAAGGTCATAAGACCCTTTCATGGTCTCTCAGCCCTCGGCTAAATGTTCTGTAAATAATTAGACATGAAAGGCTTGGGAGTAATAAATCTGCTGCATTTTATGTGTAGAGGACTAATTAGCAGAATTGGCCTTGCTGGCCATTAAATGCGTGAGTCTGAGATGCCCTGGCTATGGAGGAGAGACGGGGATTCGTGTCTAATATTGATATTTATAGCCCGTTGTTTTCCCAGGAGCAAATGTCTTCCGCTCTGTGAGCACATATTCAGTGTCTTCTCATTTCACATTCACATCCACAGATTATTTAAGCCCTAGGGTTCTTTTACAAACAGTGTTACCTTAAAAAAATAAAATCATCAAAGGCTGAATCATGTTAGAGAGCAATTTAAAAGCCTAAACGCTGTGGATGGTGGATGGCATAAATGGGATCAGGATAAGTGGCTGGACCTCATGAATATTCATGCCACACTGCAGTTCAGGAGGGCAGGGGAGGGGCACTGAAACCATCTAGAAGAATTTAGTGGATGAACCCTGAGTGGCCCCCAGAGACACCCCACCCTGCTGGGTCCCGGACCTCAATGGTGTCTTCTCTCAGCCAGCAGATAAAGGCTGTGCCTCTGTTCCTCCTTCCCAAGGCCTTTATGTAATCAATAGGATCGATACTCAGACCGTGCTGTCAGTCTCCTGAGACAAGGCCTGCGATTAATATTAGCGACGGTTATCTTACTGTCTGCCAGACATTTTTGTGACGAGTGGGTCTAATGGATACACTTTCATCATGACCGGACAACCTCCTCCGAAAGTGAATTTAAATTAATTTTGGCTCACAACATAGCTGGCAATTCAGTACATGTTTGAAAGTAATTGGAGACAGGCTGGGATGTCAAGAAGATAACACGTTTAGGTGCCCGTAGCGAAGCTCTGGTCACCGCACCTCCCTCAGGATTAGAAACCAGGGGCGAGGTGTCACGCCTCCTTCGGGATCCTCGTACTCCCTGATCCGGGCAAGGTGACCGATATCTTTTTGGCCCAAATCTCCTGAGACTCTGAGAAGGGGGAGTCATATAGCCTGATGTCGATAGAGGATGGGGGGGGTTAAGCTTATTTTTGAGATGCAAACGCTGTCATAGTAATACTTCACCTCACCTTGGCAGAGAAATTCATGGTTGTTAATATATTTTCATGTGATTGTTACCTAGGGAACTAACAAATAGTATGGGAAAATAATTTCTTAAGAAATATGAGGGGGGATCCCCCCAAAATCAGAACCATCTTCTGGAGGGTGGGCCCGTGTAGTTCAGGCCGCCCCCACTAGGGGAGGGTTCTAAGAACCCCTCTGCACCCGTGGACCAGCTGGCGTGGTTGTGAGAGGCTGCGTTCAACTGCAGTGTATTTTTTTGGAGGCTCTTTCAATGCATTTGCTCATTTCATGATGGGTGATTGACACAAACATCGTGGGACGTGACAACGCACCTGTCCACACCGCACTGAGCGTTCAGCTGTTTTTTTACCCAAAATAGCATGACCCCCGTGCCTCACCCTCCTTAGTCACTGGATCTCACCCTGAGAGACTTTCCTTTTTTGTTTCCCCAGGTGAAAAATGTCCTCAAAGGAAAACATTTTCCTGATGTGGATGAGGTGAAACAAAAAACAGCAGAAGCCCTAAAAGGCACCAAAACTGACGAGTTCAAAACCTGTTTTGAGCTGCGGAGAAAGCGTCGCGACAGGTGTGCTGCCTCCAACGGAGAGGACTTTGAAGGTGCCTGGCGTTTAAACGTGTAAGAATAAATACACAATTTTAAAATACGTTTATTGGGTGTTTTGTCCCCCACCCCTTGTTGTTAGGAAAAGCAAGGTCATCCCTACTTTAAGGAGAAACACAGCTAAAAAAATGTCAGTGTTTGTCACGGCCGCACGTCAAAGGCAGAGCAAGCACCCGAAAGCCACAGCCGAAGAAGTTGGCTGGCACTACGGGCGTGCTGGGCTGAAGCAAAACCTGACAATCTCTCAGCATGCTAAGGTGACCAGACGTCCCGCTTTGGGCGGGACAGTCCCAATTTTTAACAATGTGTCCTGTGTCCTGCAGAGTTTTAAAAAAGTCCCGATGTTTGGAAAGAATGCACGACAAGCTAGGGAACGGCGGGAGATAGACCCAATTTTTCATCAAGAACCCCCTGCCCCCGGTCAGTGGTGTCCCGCTTCACCCATGCTAACATCTGGTCCCCTTACGCTAACCAGCGTTGAGACAGGTGTGCACGGGGGCGTTAGTTTTCCTCACCCGATTCTCCCCTCCCGGCCTCAAGGCGCAGGTGCTGACGGGCTTTGCGGTGGGCACTAGAGTTAGTTTTACCACCATCTTGCATCGGGAAGACCCCAGCTCAGCAGCACTCCCAGGGCCAGGCGTGTGCTGGGGTGTGATCGTTGGGACACAGATGGGCACGTCCTCCTGGGGACACGTGAAATGCACTGGAGGCTGCATCCGTACTGTGACACAGAGAAGCGACTGCTGCAGCCCGAGGCATTGCCTGCTATGTGTCTCATTTCTTTCTGCACAATAAAACAAGCCGGACCTCCCATCGACCGCTGATGCATATTATCTCCTGCTGCGGGAGGGACGCAAAGGCAAACTGGGTTCACCGGGGACAGGATCTCACTCCTCGTTTCGTATGGAAATGCCTGGAAGTCTCCCAGGACGAATCGTATCTACTGCTCTGCGTTTGCTAGTTGGGTAAGAGCCTTAATGTAGGAGTTCACTGAACCCAAACAGGCACACAGGAACGCTGAATGTATTCAATGCCATTTTCTGTGATGTGTCAGAAAACACATACAGGTGTGCTGTCATCTCTTCACATATACATTTACATGACATGTTTTTGACACATATAGTTGACACATGTATTTGACATATATTTGACACATACAATTGGCATATATACTTGACACATTTTATATATATACACACACACACACACATATATCAGTTAAAAATTCTGAGACAAAAATGCACTTAACTCCTAATAAAGGGTGTCCCAAAATTCTCGCAAGATTTGAATTTTGCGTCATTTGTGAGGTAAAGTGTTGCCAACAACAAAAAAGACAGCGTGACAGCTGACAGTTCAGGGTTATTAAAAATGGAGCGCTCCACGAAAGAACAACACATTTTCATTGTGGAGCAATGAAAATTTACAATTTTTAACTATAAACCTGTGTTTTCTATCAAAATTACTTCTTGCGTGAATTTTGGGACGCCCTTTAGTATACGACCTCTCAAATTCCTCCTAATTTATTTCCCCTGAGTTTTGAGGGAGAGATGCTGTGTTTTTAAGTGTAGCAAACGTTGGGCAAACACAAACTAATTCATGGGAGCCGGCGGTCTGCTAAGGACGCCAGCCCCGGGTGTTACCAGACAGCCATCAGCATTCACATCACGACACTGTGGCCGCGTCTCTCACACTAAGTCTTCCCTGAGCTCAGGGGTCCTGCATCCCTGGCAGCAGCTCAGCTGTGTTTGCTGGCTCCTTTGTAATCCCTCAGCGGAAGAGCCTGCACAGGATTTTATGGTATCTTCCTGCTGGTGTTTATAGACGCGGGCAAGTAACAGCTAAGCAACAGCTGCACTGTTCCGCTACCCCTCTGCTATCCGCACTGTTCTGGGTGTGAAACAAGAAAGGTGTCCGTACACAGTGTCTGAATTTCTCAGATTTAGCTGTGAATAAAGAAAACTCAACTCACACGGTGAGCTCCGTTTACCATGATTTGGCAAGTTATAGTGGAAAATACCGAGAAAACACGGGTGTGGGAGTCAACGTCGAATAGCACAGCATGTCAAAGAAGCTCTAAGGATGGTGAGGGCTTAGAGCCAGTCTCGTGCCCCCCAGACAAGGCACCTTATGGTGACAACACAGTCGTTTGCACTTGATCATCAATCGAACGCTCAGGAGAACTTGACAGAACTTTGCAATATCCTTTCCTGGAATTTACAGACGAGATCGTAGGCAGGGAATTGTGTCACTCTGTCGTACTTAAGCATATGTCACCCTCAGTGAATGAAGAGCGCACAGGATACATGTCACCTGCATGGTGGATAAGACAAAATTAGTGACACCATTCAGGATGGTCTCTAGTTTCCTATGGCTACTGATTACCACGAGTTTCACGACTTCACACACATTTATTGCGTTTCAGGCTGGAGGCTGAGTTACAAAACGACGCTTACCAGGCGAATAGCAAGGGGCTGACAGGGCTGCTTCCAGGCCCTAAGGGGGTGCACCGAGTGGAATGGTACCCCCACAAGACTCACGTCCACCTGGAAACCTCAGAATGTGCCCTTTTTATGAAAATAAGGATTTTGCAGGTGCAATCAGTGAGGTTAAGGTGAGGTCGTCATAGTGGGTTGGAGTGGGACATCGTACAATGTCTTTCCAGCTTCCAGAAGCTGTCTGCGTTCTTTGGGTCCTGGTCCCCTCCTCCATCTAGGAAATCAGCAATGATGGGTTGACTCCTCGTACTCACGTCTCTGACTTTCCTCTTTCACCATGTCAGTCTCTGACCACAGCCAGAACAGGTTATTTTAAGAACTCCCAGGATTAGGTCCCGCCCACTGGATAATACAAGGAATATGCTCACCTCTGCTGGGTAATGTTCGGACCCGGGTGGCCTCCTCAGGACAACCACAATGGCGCACTCAACACTGAATTAAGGTTGCCCGGCAAGCAGCCGGTGCAGGACGGGTGTGGGGAGCCTGCCTCGTCCCCTTGAATGCAGGAACTAGACCTACCCTGTGGTAGGTGCCCCCCTTGCTGCAGGGAAACTGAGCGAGACTCCCTGGCCCCTGGTCCCCAAAGTTAAGGGACCCAGAGCCAAAAAGCTGACATCATCAAGCCTTGTCACCCCGTGACGAATTACCAGCCCCACCCACGCTGGGTTGACACACTCACTCTATGAGGCCCCAACCCTAAGCGTTTCTGTCCTGTCAGCTCTTCACAAATGTATTGTTTCTTTGTCTAAAATGTGTAAGGAGCCGGCTGGCTCCTCGTTTCCAGAGCATTATTTATAATCTCTCGCGCACACACATTACATTGGGTTTTCTTCTGCTCATCTGGTCTTGGGTCCATTTTATTACTATCCTGTTTCCTCCAAAATAAGACAGTGTCTTACCCTGTTTCCCCGAAAATAAGACAATGTCTTATATTAATTTTTGCTCCCAAAGATGCGCTAGGTCTTATTTTCGGGGGGATGCCTTATACGTAGTTCAGCGAGAGGCACAACTGTAAGTAGGTCTTATTTTCGGGGGATGTCTTACTTTCGGGGAAACACGGTAGTTCATCCAGAAGAACTGCAGGCGGGTAGAGAGGGGAGGGAGCCCTTACCTGACAGGTACCTCAGTCACCTACAGTGGGCCTGTTGCCAAGAACACTGACATGGTCACAGGTCCCAGGGGTGCAGTGTGACGTCTTTGCAAGGGTGTGGGACCATTATTCTGCCTATGCCAGCTGGGCTGGCAGAAAAAAAATACCCGGAACTAAAAACAAAACACGGAGCAAGGTGATTTAAGAGAAACTTGAAAAACATAAGTCCACAACTATGACTCACCTCTTCCATCCAGGCGGAGTAGTGGGTGGAAGTGGAAGAGAAAAGTAAAAGGTGAACAAGGAAAATCTGTCTTTAAAAGGTCCTATTCTCATGGAGTGAGCCGATATGATAGACACTTATAACAGCAACAAACACATTTACTATTTAATTTCAAAAGAAAGGACAGGAGACTTGCTGCAATTTTACACGGCTCCTTTATTAGAATCTGTAAACTAGAGTTGCAGCCATAAAATAAAACTCTGGGCAATTTGGGGTTCTGGGACCATCCAACCAGAGGTCTGTGGGGAGCAGGATGAAGAGGGGATCATGCTGGGAATGGTGTCCCCAAGAAGACAGCGGAAGTGGCCTGAGGATAACGAACGCAGTTTAAGCCAGAGGGACAACGAGGCTGCACGCAGAACAGTGAGCTGGGAACAGTGCTTTCGTGCTCGATGGCACGAGTGCTCACATGGGGATCCCTTCGTGGTCAACTGCGCAGAGTCAGTGGGTGGACGAACCCTAACCCGAAGGACTGGGATCGTGAAGAAGAAGTTGCGCTTCAAGCTTTGCAAGTCCGTGCTCTAGATGGAATTTTTTTTAATCATAGATGTATGATGGACGAGTGAATAGGAAGTTTGTTTTGTTTTTCTGCAGACGTGACACCGGGCAGGCTTAATGTTTGCCGTAGGAATAACTGGCCCGGATGTCCCGTAGCTGTGAACACGCCCATTTGGGAAGATGGAAAACCTCCCTAATGTGTGTGGAGAGCCAGACACCCTGCACACCTAGACTTGCCAGCCAACCCGGTGGAATCCACGAGCGTTAGCGTGGAGAGCAGCGTGCCTGAACGCCCAGGTCTCTGTGACCGCCAATGCAGTGGGCATTGAGGTGGTCCTTTCCTTCAGGCTACTCTTTGTAAAGTTTTATTTATTTATTTATTTATTTATTTACTTACTTACTTATCTATTGACAGAGAGAGAGAGACACACACAGAGACAGAGAGAGAACTGAGCTGGGGGAGCTCCCAGTACAGCACATGGGTCCGCACGGGCCGGGGCCGGGATTCGATCCTCAGTCCCCGGGGCTGCAAAGTGAGCGCTTAACCCACTGAGCCATCCCGGCTTCCCCAAGGCTATTCTGATATACAGAGTGACAGGCTTATAAATAAAATATTATCGGGTGCCCCCGAGGTGTAAGTGGCTCTTGGAGATAATACTGTTACGCATACACGAGCCACTTCATGCAGAAATACTTGTCGGCCACACTTTTGCTTCTAAGTCTCAGGTGACAAAATTATTTTGGAGGGAAAGGAATAGGACGGTATCTCCTAGGAGTCACAAAGCCAGGCACAGATCTGGGAGCTAAAATCATCCAGGAGTTGGCAGATTTGCAATATGTTTACGAGAAAAATGTGTTTATAATTAATATTGCTGCTGTATTAGTTTACGTGAAACAACATGGCAAATCAGTCATCCGATATCCCCGATAATCCACGGTGTAGACAACAATTATTTATGTCATGGAGACCACCATTTATAATGGCCTCAATTTCTTCTCTTTAGGTCCCAAGAGCACCATAAATCAAGATTATGGAAGTTAGATTTGAGCACTGAATCTTTTCTTTTCAATGGCAAAGGATATGGATTGAATTAATGAATTGACTCAATGCGATCATCATTCATCTTTGCTCTGACTACGCACTATTTTCCACACAATAAAATCCTCAGATTTAAGTCACATCTGGGCAACACAACGTGCAGGGGGACTGCAAATGAGTTGATTGATTTCGTCAGGAAGTATCTTGACATCTTGAAAAGTAAAAACAAAAATGTACCGAGGCCCAAGCAATCTATCTTATTGTGTGGTGTAGAGACTTGCTTTTCCTAATCTCCACTTTCAACCATGGAGATATATGGAATATCTACGCAGAAAAGTTAATTTTGTTGGGGTGGGGGGAGAGATGAATTTAGCAGCATGCCTAATTAATTTGCAAAAAAAAAAAAGATGAGGTTAGCAGCAAGCGCGTGGTTGGTAGCTTGCTTGGTTTACACCACTGCAGATTGAGGAGGAGGGCAGAAGCTGTCCAGTATTCTAGACATCTGAAGCCGGGTCCCCTGGCGCAGTGAGGTGTGAGGATCTAGCCTCGACCAGAGATTCTCGCACAGGGCCCGTGAGGTCCCGCAGGGGTGCACTCTGCTCGTGCCCGCGGCTCTTCCCTTCCCAGCCAGGAGTGCGTGTGACCCCAGGAATCCAGGGGCCGGTGCGGCCATGTCTCTTCGCCCTCAGCTTTGGCTGAACTTAGCTTTGACCTTGGGAAGAGATCGATCGTTCCTGCCGGCCGAAGCTTCTGATGGAGCAGCTCTCTGACTCTCTGCCTCAGCTGCTAAAACTCCGTTTATGGGAAGTCGTGGGTGTCCGCCTGTGAACGGAGGAGTCACAACATCTCAGGTGCCCGCCGAGAGGTCCTCGAACAAGAGCGGCCCCACCTACTCCCCAACCTCCCTCCCGGCGGCCCAGTCAAGGCCACACGTGTAGCCAGGGCCTGGGACCCGCCTGGGACCCGCGCTGCCTCCACTCTGCTCTGCCTCTCCCGCTTCCCACTGTGGAAGCTAAGCTGCGCCTGCTCCCTGTCACCGCCACAGACAAGCAGACACATCACATGTCGCACGTGGGCACTGAGAACACAACACCCTTCCTGGAGAAAAGCACAGGGTCACCCTGTCTAGATCTCATCCCCAAAGTCAACGGACGCATGCATAGTTCCTTCAGTCCCTCGCTCTTCAGTGACACCCATTCTGAACCTGACTATGGCGATAGCAGTATCAGAAATATGTCACCAAGACCCCTATGGCTACAGTCATCGGTGAGAAAATCGTTTTCCCATCATGAAAAGACTAAACGGAGGCTTGCTAACCTTGATCATTCTGTGTGTGTGTCCATCCCACCCCACGTGTTAGGTATTTTATTATTATTATTAATAGTTATGAATGAGCAAAACCTTCTGAAGACCACACTGTCTTGCACTCATTACAGGTGAATAACTTGGTTAGAACTCTCTTGCAATGCTCCTTTCTGAGTTGTCCTTCCCCAAGGGGGAGCAGACATTTGGGAGGCGACTCGCCTCATAGAGTTGCTAAGCTAACGGATGCTTCCAGAAGCTCACTCACCAGCTTTGCACAGGCAGGTGCACGCTTTTTTCAGTCGCCAAGGAGAATCCCGATGGCTCTCAAGAGCGATTTTTTTTCTGTTTCCAATCTCTCTCTCTCTCTCTCTGTCTCTCTCTGTCTCTCTCTCTCTCTGTCTTTCTTCTTGGCTCTATTTCTATCCTATCTCTGGATTACATCAGGTTCTTGGCCATGCTGGTTCTGATTCTGATTTGAACCCAGTCCCTCCCATTTTCTGTTGGTTGCACAACAGAGAATCTTCTTTTTTTTTTTTAAAATATTTATTTTATTGTTTTTGACAGAGACAAAGACCACCTTGAGCCAAGGCCTTAACTGGGAGGTGAGAACCGAACAGAGGGGCAAGAACTGAACTGAGGGGCGAGAACTGAACTGGGGGTCCCATATGGGAAGCACACCCCAATTCAGCATATGGGTCCACACGGGCCAGGGCCAGGATTCGATCCCTGGTCCCCAGGGCTACAAAGTGAGCGCTCAGCCTGCTGAACCCTCCCAGCTTCCCCCCAACTGGGAACCTTATGGTCTGATCACATCACAGTTTCTGTTGGGTGGCAAGTGGTGCTGTAATTGGTGTCTCTGTGTGTGTGTTGGGATGTGTGGGTGTGTTGGTGCTATGTTGGTGTGTACATGCATGTGGGCATTTGGCTTTTTGGCTAATTGGTCATGGGGACTCTGATCCCTTATGGCATTCGAGACAAGCATCTGCATGCGGCTAGGTCACGAGGTACTGTTTTCGTAAGCATGACAGTAGCCTCCCCACGTCATTTGCGTCCCTCCCACAGCGTGGATTTATCTGTCCTCTGACATTGGGTAGAGTCTTCAGTGCTGTTCATCTTTTAAGCACCCCACCAAGATCTCGAGTCACCCAGAAAGCCAGCTTTTCTTTCATCTGGAATGGAGAGCAGCCCTGCGAGTTCTGCAGCTGCAATGAATTCATGAATGTGTGGTTCTGCTCTTCCTTTTCACGTGTGATGAGAATGCTGAAATTCCGGCTTCTGATTCTCTTTTTGGTTGTCTCGGTGGGAAAAATAGAAGTTAAAAAGTCTCTTCCCCTCCTTTATTAAACTCATAGATTTATAGCCCTAACCTGCTGTTTTTTGGCCACTCCCCCCACCACACACACACATGTAAATAGATCAGCACATCCCCACACGCTCTCCTGTAAACACCTCCCGGGGCCATTGCTGACCCGCGATCTGACTGGATTCATTGACTCTTTGTACCAACTGTAGTTCTGAGCAACACACGTCTTCTCTTAGCTTCAACAACAAAAGCAAAAAGGAGTATAAGATGTATTAACCTTAAAGGAGCTTCTGTTCTGATTTATTTTAGATGCTCTTAGGCGTTTATATGAATTTAAATGACTTCCAGAGTTTCCAGAAATTAAAAAGGAAAAAAAAAGTTGAACTTTGAATGCCTTAAATTTCCAACTTTTGAAGTTTTAGTATTTGCTCAGATCAGAAGGAAACACTGTTTAGCTATGAGTTCAGTTCATGGTCTTGCTGAATAAGCTGCCAGATGGGGTTGGGGGGGCGGGAGAGAAAGAAAAGGAAAAATACAAAGAAAATGAAAGAAAAAGTAAATTGATAACATGAAAAACAGTGGAGAAAATTTTGGTACAATTTAAGCAAAAGTTGAAATTTTAAACATTTGGTAGATACATGTAAAAAATTTCAGGTGATATTTTTAATCAAGGTGAATCTATGGGTAATTTATACTAGTTTGATAATCTTAGTGTGTTGGTTTTTTTTGTCCTATCTATTTTATCAGAACAGAAGACATAATATGATCAAAATATTCTATTTTATTTACAAAATGTAGATTATTCCACATTAAAATGCCAATTAATTTGTACTTTTAAATATCCTATGCTGTCTCTTGAGGTCGATCACATTATCATTCTGTCCACAAAATATTTTAAATTATATGTGAAATTTTGTTAAAGCAAATCAAATCAGAATAACATGTATTTTAATAAAAATGTGTTCTTGGGAACCCCATACAATGTTATAGATTGTAAAATAGTGACTTAGGAGGACATTTATAAAAGGCATTTTTTATGCTTACATTTTCTTATCAAGTGGATAATCTTTACGTTTGTTCATCAAGGTGAAATCAGTGTCATTTTGTCTTAAATTACAAAGGTCTGGTTGTGTCAGAATGGGAAAGAAAGTAAGAGAAGATATATTTGAGAGTGTACAATCTGTGTGGAAAATGCAAAAAGCGAGTGAGTTTTGGTTTATACTACTTGCGACTAATACATTGGAATGGAGCGGTAAACGTGTTATATTTTTGACAAAGTTTGCTCGAGGTTAATCAGTATAATTGCAAAATCGGAAAAAGACTTGTGAAAACATCTGTAAATTATTGCTTGAATGGCATTAAAAAAATGCTAAAATTTGGGTTTCCTTTCTGTGAAATGCCAACTTGACCTTTGAGTATGTTAATATACATTCTGCTCTTAACAGGAAATGTAAAAAGTTATTCTGTATCTTGGTAACCAAGCTCCTTATCAATTTGTTAACTTTTTTGCTTTTTCTTATGTTCATGAACTACCTTTGGACAAAAGTTCTTATTCTTTTCTTCTTTCTACAGAAATCTAAGATCCCTCAAAATGATAGTTACCAACCTGCTGGGGTGTTTTGATTTGTTTTCTTTCATACTAGACTGAGATTTCGTGTAGAGAAGAGTTATTTGGGATCGGGGGTGAGTGGGAAAATACGAGCAGAAAATTGTAATAAAAGTTCACGAGGCAGTAGCTCATAGAGCTGGTTGGTATTGAGCATTTTTTAATTTAGCACTTTCCTCTTTTTCAGTGTATTTTTCTAGCTCATGCTTCAGGTAGCAGAATCGAAACATAGCTCTGCAGGGTAACTTTATGGCCGTATGGTCAGGTTGAATCTTTGTCCTTTTGCAAAGTATCACTGTCACAGAGAATTGTGCTCATATATGTGTTTTCCCAAAACCTAGTTTTGAAGGCTCAGAGCTGGTGACAACATAGAAGCCTCTGGCAGAGGCTTCATGCCCTCCAAACCTGCGACGACCTTCAGTATAGTTGTTCCTTCATTCAGCCATTCAACAGAAATGCATGAGCCCCGCTCTGTCCAGGCTACTGGTTACGTGATGGGACAGAGCCCTCGGCGCACCTGCCTGGCTAGGCAGACAGCAAGAGCGGGAAATTACAGCGCTGTTACACTGACCTGACCTGGGAGGAACTTGGTGGAACTGGAAATTGTTCCACAGGGTGTGAGAGAAAGAAACAAGAGATGAGAACCACTCAAAATCTGAAGCCACGCCAGACCTCACAGGGTGTGTCCTGGAGTTTCCTTGCTGCCTTTCTAACTTGCACAAGGACTCCCTAAAGTTGCTCAGGCTCCTCTGAGTCCTCTTGTTGACTAGACCTTGACCTTGGCCTCCTTCCTGGCTGGACCTGCACAGGCGACTTTTAGCGAGAATCCTGGTAAATTGGTTTAGAGGGAACCCCCTCATCCTGGTACCTGCTCAACCTTCAGCAAGAATCCCGTCAACATCACTTAGCAAGAATCCCCCACGTCTCAATGTCTCTTTAGTCATTTTCTATCCTCTGACCCCTCAATCTGGTCACTGGCTGTAAATCCCCAGCCCTCTTTGCTGTCATCACAGTTGAGGTTAATCCCTTTCTATTGCAATAGTCTTGAATGAAGCATTTCTGCTGTTTTTAACACTTGTCATCCAACTCAGGTCTGTTTTCATTTCCTAAAACTCTTAAATTCATATAGGACTCATGGAAGAGCTGGCTATTTCAAACTGATGGCCTAAAGCCCCATCACAAATTACCAAATTGTGCAAGTTGGACTGTCAGCTAACACAGTGGAGTAAGATTTGCTTGACTATTTCTGTTGGTGATGAAAGACAGCAGAGCTGTGATTGACACCTAACCCTCCACTTCTGCTGTTGGTTTGTCACAAGGGTGTTTGTGTGGCTGTAAATCTATCAGCTGTGCTTCTGTTCTGTGGTTTTAAAATCTGAGCATTGAATGAAAGCCAGAGCATGAGGGCCTGTCTCGGAGACTTTATCCTAATTCTCCCAGGCCACTTGCAGACGACTTAGCTGCTGAGGTACTGTCACCTTACTTAAACAACCCTGTGCACGCTCCACAGGGAACACATCACAAGATAGGTGGACCGAGCAAGGAAACATCCCGTGGGAGCACTGGGGAATAACAGCTCAGTCAGTACCCACGTCGATTAAAAAGTTGAGACTGCTGCCTTAGGGCTCAAAATGCAGACAGAAGACTGGCAGTTGCTGCAGTGAGCGGCCCTGAGGGCTGGCTGTGGGTTCTGTAGGACTCAGTAGTTACGGGCTGGCTCTTTGCAAGTTCATCACAGCTTTTGACCAGAGTCCACCTTGGAAGTTCACAGACAGCCACAAGCCCAGAGGTACCAACAGGCTCGCCCCCCAGCTCCGGTCTGCATCTGGGACTGACTCTGAGGCGCTCCTCCTGAATAAGACTTGGCCGTGCCCTTGCCTGCGCCGTCCCCTTCTCCCCGCTGTCCTTGGCGGGCTCTGTGTCTCGTGTTCGGAAGAACCTCTGGGACATCAGCTCTTGAGTGACAGGCTTTGGGGGGATGAGCCCAGAGGAGGAGCAGAGAGAGATGGTCCACCTCCACTTGGTTTCTACCTCCGTCACACAGAGACACTGGCTAATTGAGCCTTCACAACCACGTGGCTCACACCAGGATCCCACAGTATCACTTTTATTAGCTTAATTTATGTTAAGCACTCTGAATTAGAAAAAAAAAGAAAAGTCTTTTATTAGGAAGACAAAATTTCAATTAAGAACTTTAACCTAGACTTATAACAACTAATCAGATGAAATTAAGCGTATCTCAATATGTTACGTGAAGAAATCAACATTTTCTCGGTCGATCAGGTACCACTATAAATAGACCTGGGAAGACACACAATTTACAGAGAAGATGACTCGAGATGCTCCGTGGAAACATTTAACGTCACCATGTCAGTTGCTAGAAAATGTTCAAACCCTAATGTTTGAAATGCCTGTTTAATTTTATGAAGATGATATTGAGCCATGTTTTCATTTGGGGGCTTAACCTATTTTATAATATTTATTGGATGAGAATTTAATGTAAAGTAAGCACTTCTGGTAACTGTTATTTTTGGATGACCCAAGATAGCACAAAGGATTAGTTCTTGAAATTAAACTCCCATGAATAAACCGTACAACCTAGTTACTAGTGATTTCAAGGGTATAAGGAATCACAAGACACAGGCTGAGCAGACGGAAGTGTGGATCCCCGCGTGAGGTCTCCCTGTTCTCAGATTAATATAGAATGTCCCTAAGTAATATACAGAGCAACATTTCTTTTTTTTTTTTTTAAGATTTATTTTTATTGCTTTTTGACAGAGAGAGAGACAGAGAGAAGGGGGAGGGCCCAGAGCAGTCTCCATAGTTGACATTAGTTTTCCATATAGTTTCACTCCGCAGGCGGGCACAGGGCTGCGCAGGGCAGGAACTGGGCTGGGAGCCTCCTGCATAGGCCCCGGCAAGAACTGAACTGGGGGCCACACCCCAGCTCAGCATGTGGGTCCACATGGGCCGGGGCCGGGATTGGATCCTCAAGTTCTGCGGCTGCAAAGCAAGTGATTAACCCGCTGAGCCATCCAGCTTCCCCTTGGAGCAACATTTCTTGACCAAAAGGGGTGCATTTGGTCATGAAATATATCTGTCTTATATTCAGATACCGTGTTTTTCCGAAAGTAAGACATCCCCCGAAAATAAGACCTACTTACAGTTGTGCCTCTCGCTGAAATACGTATAAGGCATCCCCCCGAAAATAAGACCTAGCGCATCTTTGGGAGCAAAAATTAATATAAGACACTGTCTTGTTTTCGGGGAAACAGGGTAAGACACTGTCTTATTTTTGGGGAAACAGGGTAGTTATATAACTTCCAAGACATTTTTCAGGAAGCCTATCCACAAATCCCCAATTTCTAGGTTTGTTTTTCATAAGCAATCTTAGTCAACCAACTATGTCCTGCTAAAAGAAATCCATAGACAGAAACTCTCTAAGAACTCAAAAACCATTGATTTGTTTTCCAGAGTTCACACTATCTATCTATCTATCTATCATCACCTATCTATCACTTTCTACCCGTCCATCCATCAACGTATTTATATCTCTATCTGTTTTTCTATCAATAGATTTAGAGAAAGCAAGGGATAGAGAGAAGTCTTTAAAACTCACATACCTTGCCAGAATTAATTAAAAAATCTTTTGTTGGTATGAAGGCAAACATTTTCTTTCTTGTAGTAAATAAAGGTTGTTGAAAGCCAATGTTTCACTGGTAGCACGCCACACACTAAAGCCTTGGGAGGAGATTCATCATTCTCAGCTGACCTTTCTCTTCTGCTTTAAAGTCCTGAGTCCGAGCACCTTCTCGTTAGCAGGCACTGGGCGTGTTCTAATCCATATTGATGGTGACAGTGCCTTCATGTCCACAGCACCTGTTCGCAGCACCGTTTGGATGAGGCCCGTTCTTACCTGGCTCCACTGGTGTCCCCCACACCTGGGTCACTAGCGTTAATCTTCATGGGCCACATTCTGAAGCTCAGGGAGCCATTAGCTTTGGAGAGCAAGTCACAGCGGGTGACCTTGCCTGTCTGGTACCTCCCGTGCTGGGCAGGCCCACAGCAGTGCCAGCTGCCTGTGTACTCAGCCCTGCTCAACTCCTCCACTGTTTCTCACAGAAGAGAGGCCAGCCCTTGCGGTGCCCCAACCCCTCCCTGGCTGTTCCTCTTGTACTGCAACCTTCCAGAAGCGTGCCGCTAGTCTCAGAACATGCCCCAAGCGCCCTGAGCTCATGCAGCTCCGTGTCAGCCCCACACACCTCCTCTGCACCCCACCCCAATTCACATCCTCAACCTTTACCGCTCTCCCTCCCAGCTCGAAGGGCCTGCTTACCTTGTTAAAACAATCTCCCCTGGACCTGCCTTTCCCTCTGCTTCATGGGCTTTCTCTCGACTTCCTGCCAATGCCACACCTCCTGGAAGGGTGATTAAGAGCGACATCCCGCGTCCCTTTTTACTTTATCCAACAAATCATGAACTGGCTTCTGACGCCAGCGTTTTAGCTGCTCCTGGGAGGTCGTCCCACCATGACTCAACACTGAAGGGGAACCCAGGGCTTTTCCGTCTTACTTTCACCCGAGGACATCCACACTGGTGGCTACTCTCTCCACCATGTGTTCTGGAATGTTCTGCTATACATCTGGAACCCCTCCCCAGTCTGCATTGCTGACTCTGTCTCATGTGAGGCTACAGGTTGGGGTTTCTCAGGCCCTGCAGACTCTACCTGTGGGGTGACCTCCCCCACTGCCGAGAACTGAACCACGCTGGCTCTTAAGTCTGTGCTTCTGGCCCTGAGCTCTCTCTCTTGAGTGACAACCTTGCATTTCCAACTGCCTCTGGGGAAGTCGTCGGATGTTTCCCCTGAGCTTCAAGAGCAGTGGTCACAACAGCACTGCCATATGCCCCACCTTGCATCACCACACCCTTTTCTGGGCAATCTCACCTGGGAAGGCCCCTGTTCACATGACGAAGTTTAAACTCCTGGCCCCACTGCTCCGTCCTGGTGCGCCTCACCCCACACTTTTCTGGTCTCAGCTGCTCCCTAGTTCTCCTTACTCCCCACCTGCCAATTGCGTGAAACTTCATTTCCCCACGAGCCTTGCTTGCCCTGGTGGGCCGCCCTTCCTTGCGGGCATTACTCCTGCTCAGTGTCCACAGCACCTTGTCTTATCAGCAATAGCACTGCTCCCATGCAGGGACAGAACTGTGTGTCCCTGCTGTCTTTTCCTGTTAGTTATCAGCGCTCCAACTACAGACACATGGCTTCATCTAGCAGTGTCTTTGTGCACGGTCCCTGCCACTAGAAGAGAGGCACTTAATTAGTATTTGTTGAGCAAGCAAATATATGAATTAAGGGGAGCATAAGTGAGTTGGCGAATGACTGGAGTAAGCAGATGCAATGCACTGGGTGTCCATAAGCCGTGGTGGAAGCACTAATGATGGAGTGTACTTGCACGCTGGGCCGGAAGTGACCAGATGTCTGGCGACGAGGCCCGTGGTCACTGGTGACTGAGGAGAAGGCACCGGCCCGCGGGGTATTCTTGACGAAACCTCCTTTCTCAGAGCAGGAAGACTCAGCAGCGAGACTGTGGCTTCAGCACAGAAGGGCCCCGTGGGTTTGCAGAAAACGTGTTTTGTGGGCGAGAGCTGCCTTCCGACGCCTGGCAGGTGGGCATTCTGACGCAGCTTCTCCCAAAAGTCAGGGAGGGCATTTCTGCAACTCGAATGCGAGGGCGGCCCCCTGCCTGGCTGAGTGATCGTATCACACGAGATAAACTTGTACTGTCTTTATCGTCTTTTCGGAGCTTTTCTATCTCTTTTACAATGAACGTATTTACTTTTATCGTGAGAAAAAGCAGTAACAACGTGGATCAACGCGGAGCCTCGGTGCTGGAGCAGGTCCCTCTTGTGTTTGGCGACCTGCTTTCGGAAGAGTTGGCTTTGAAGCGACATCAAGGACCTCAGGAAGCCGCCACGCTGTCCAGGCCAACGATCTCCCCTCCTCAGCGCTGCGGGCACCAGCCGGCTCTCCCGCCGCAGCGACGCCGCAGAAACACCTTCCCGGAGAAGGCTTCTGTGCTGGAGAATCCTGGCGTGTCAGGGAGACCGAAATCGCCCTTCCGCCCGGGCTGGCGAAGCGACAGGGGCTCCCCTGTGATGCGCGAACAGCGGGAGTGACCCCGTGTGTGCAGTGTGTCATGCCTTCGGGAAGCGAGCGCAGCGTTCGGGGGGAACTGAGGCCCCTTTCGTTCTCAGCCGGAGCCCACCCGACCTTTCTGCAGCGCAGCGTGGCGGCTGAGTGTGGCCGTGGGCTGTACGTGCCTGTGCAGAGCGTGTGGCCAGCCCTGAGCGACAGCAGGAACCGGGCGGCCGGATGCAATAGCCCGGCGCGGCTCTGCCAAGGGCTGCCTTGTCCGTACGGCTGCAATGCTTGTTCTGGGGGGCGCAGGCTGCACCCCTGGAATCCGCTCCCCTGTTTTATAAGTAAGCAAGGGGAACGCCCTCCATTTCCTGAGCCCTGAGCTCTGCCTGGCGGGGAGCGGGACAGCTGACTTACCTTGGAGACACTAAGAGCTCCTGAGACGGGCTGGAAGCAACATCTAGGACCCGGCAGGGAGGCCCAGGTGGAATGAGCCACGAGCTGTGTGTGCACCGGTGGCCTGAGTCTCACACTTGTGCTAAGTGACAAGGAAGCCGGCCCGGAGGGTCTGGGCTGCTCCCCTAAGGGAAGCCCCTGGACGGGGGTGGGGTCTGGGCCTGCGTGGTCCCCATATGCAGGCGTGGGTGCCTCGTGTCTGTCTCTGACTGTCCCGCGTGCTGACACCGTGTGTGCACGGCTCTTGCTGTACTGCAGCCCAGCGGCCACTGCCCTGAAAGGCCTGGCTTTTGCAGGTGGGGACTTCTGCAACGGGCGCTGATGGGGACGGGTGGACCCGCCACGGTGACCAGCGTCCTGGCCAGGGGGGCTGAGTCACCTGTGGTCTTACAAATGCCTTTGTGCCGAGTAACCCAGATTCACACAGCGCCGGGGTCATGAGCTCACACCAGCGCCCACGCTCCTTCCTTGTGGCCAAAGACCGTCAGGGGAGAACGCCTGTGAATGTTCGGGGGCTTCTCATGATTCACCGGGGCAGCACGGGTGTCTCCTGGACCTTCCCACCCACGGATGACAGGACCACACGGGCATCGCCCGCTCCAGCCAGTCTTGGGGGGCAGTGTCGGCGAGCACCCCTTCTCTGATTGGCTTGAAGACCATTCAACAATGAAACGGAAGTGGATTATTCTTCATGTTCCAAAAGTGTGACATCTTTATCTCCTTGGCCCACTTCAGGTGAGATGTTCCTCCTTTTCCCACGTCTTAGGTAATACCAAGTTTATACTTAATGACAGACGCACGGTAGGTTTCTGGTGGCTCCGGATGTTCAGCTCAGTGTTAGTTTGTAGTTACAGATGGGTAGCACGTGACCACAGCCTCGGGTCTGTGATGAGATCAAGGACGCTGGTGTTCGCTGAGCGCTGTCTGCGTGTACGTGTGCTGGGTGTGTCATTGTGCATGTGTGTATCTGTGTCGTGTTCTGAATACAACACATGTGCCCATCGGCTGCAGTCTCGCTCACAAGACCGCGAGCTCCGCTAGAGGAGATGCATCGGTTCACTTCGCCGTGCTCCCAGCTTCATGGACTCCTCGCACATCCAGGGGCACATTAGCCTACACCGGAGGCCCCGGAAATGCCGCTTTGCCCACCGCCTTCTTCTCCCTCAGTCAGTGCTTGTGCTCTTCAGGTCAGGGCGTGCCTTCCTGGGTCCATCGCTGAAGGCTAAGTCTTTCCTACGTGAGCTTTCCCCTCCGGCTCCCAGCGGACGCGTCCTGTCCACGCTGCATCCCAGCACACTGCCCGAGGGGCCGGACCCGCTCCCTCTGCACCCCGCTCTCGTGCACGATGCCAACGTGGTCCTAAGATGGGATTTCCATCCAGCCAGGCCAGTCCCTGAAACAGCCTGCTCACTCACTCTTCAACCTCCGCTCACTTAAAAGACCTTTAGAGATCCGAGCTGGCGATTTCTTTTTTTTGTTCTTTTTTCTTTTTTGGTCTCAGAATTTCATGGGTGCTAGGAATTTGCGATCTTCAGGTTTAGTTCCCTGTTGTGTAGATGGAGCTGAGCCCTTGAATATCTGCCCTGGGTTTTACAGGCACGTGGAAGACAGGGTCTGAACCTGTTCTTCTTTCTACTCATTCCCTACCTGCAGGTGGCCTGTCCGTTGTTCACAGTGACAATGGCACCCCATGGATGTTTCTGCAGAGACCCTGGATGGTCTCTTGATAGAAAAATGCCAGCGTGGCAGTGGGCTCAGTCACAGAGCCTCCAAACCCAACGAACACTTCTCTAGCGACGGTCACAGCTAGTGACCCCAAGACAACAAGGAGAGAATCTTAAATTTGTGCAAAGCTTCATCTATAAAAATCCACTGGAGGAAAGGTTTCATGGTTTCTCGTGCTCTGTGATCCCCCTGGTGTGTTCTTGATATACCACATCTTGTGTATCCATTTGTCCACTGACACCAGAGCTGTTTTCACCTTTTGTGCACAAGGTTTGGTTTTGTAACACCTGTTTTTTGATCTTTTTGGTTATATACCTGGGAGTGGAATTGTTACTCTATGTGAAAGAAGTCAGATACAAAAAGTCACATATTGGTATGATCCCATTTATGTGCAATATCCAGATTAAGCAAATCGATAGATACAGACAGCAAATTTATGGTTGTCGGGGTCTGGGGTGGGGTATGGGAGTGACGGATTACTGGGTATAGGGTTCGTATTTTGGGTGATGAAAAATATCTGAAACTAGAAGGTGCTGACGATAGCACAATATTGCTAAATGTATTCAAAGCCACTGAATTCTATACTTTAAAATGATAAATGTTATGCTGTGTGTAGTTTACCACAGAAAAATGTACTGAAGATAAAAGTTTTTGAGAGATGATAGGTTTCTTTTAACTGTACAGAATAATCCCATTGAGAATTGACAAAAACTTGTCACGTACTGATTTTATTAACTATAAATAAACAGATTAAACAGTTGTAAATTGAAAGCCAACTGCTTTTGCTCCACATGGGATGCGGTTAACTACAGAAACCTTTCCCTTGCCATTTAGTTTAAACTTGCTTTTATTTTTGGAAACACATATAACATAAAGGAGGCCTCAGCTCAGTGCTGATCACATGACAGTTTCATTAGTATGCTAAATAAGCAAGGGTTTATCGCATAGTTAATTTGCACTGAACGTTACATCGTATTTGCATCTTTGATGTGGGAAACATCAGACAAGGACAGACATGACTCTGATTGAATGATCAAGAAATGGGTTGATTTCAAAAGCATGGTTGTGCTTTTATCATTTCTTTTTCAAAGCAAAGACAAAAGGATGCATTCTTCCTCTCTTGGTTAAGTGTGTTTAACCTGAAAACAGATGCCACCCCACTGGGATCTTCAAGCTCTTAGTGGGGCTATAAGAACTGGTGCTCGGCTCGGGGGAGGAGGGTTTGGAACCCTCGACAGCCATGTACGCAGCATTTAAACATTTCAAGAATGAAAATGAAATTCAGAATGAGCAGCCCACAGTCAGTGCAAACATAACAGCCATATATTTTAGTAAAGCTCACTTGCAAGATGTGTTTCTCCTCTATGAGCCATATATATGCAGGCGCACGCTTACCAAGCGCGGTGCCGGCGACATCACCCAGAGCTCGACCTGGCTGACCTTTTCCCGGTCGATAAATACGTCAGGGCACTAAAATTATGTCGGTGATGTTCCATTTGATAGTGCCTAGGACCCAAAGTGATTATTTTTAAAAATACAATTAAATTTCTTTTAAAGTGGATATAAAACTTGCTGGAAGGTCTTTTTTTTTTTTCTTTTCCTTTTAATAACACTTATTCAAACTGTAAAACATCCACTTACTCACAAGAGCATTTTCCGTGGTGCCAGCTCCAGTCTTCACATCAGAGCTGAACAAGGACAACACGACTGGCCGCCCTCACTGCCCCCGTCTCCCAGTGGGCATCACAGGGGCTTTGCAGACATCCTCCTTGGGGGAAATGCAGTCGGAACAAGGTGAGAGGGACAGCCTGAGAGGAAGGGAGCTGGCATTTCGACGGCACGCCCTCCTGGGGCGGCTTCTCCCTGCCCGTGTGCTCTGTGCATCCTCTGCAGCCTTCAGGACTCCGTCAGAAGGCCTTCCCTTCGGCCACCCTTCCCTACTCCAAGTTAGTGTCTCCACACAGCTCACGTCCCGTCTCAATTGCCATGCAAGCCCCCTCCCCCAAGCATGTGCGTCTGGCATGGTCCATGTCCCCTTCCCTGTTCAAAGGGCTGGCAGACAACTTGTCCATCAAATTTGTGAACAAATAAGTGAAAAAATGTGCACATGTTCTTTCATCATGGGACACACTGAGATCCGATATGGGCATGGAAATATGCTTCTTACATTTTCAGACTGCCTTGCACTGTCACATTTTCTACCATTTTGGGGGATTCAGACCCTCCTCCAGGATAAGTGATATATATCCTGGCAGAGAATTATGGGAATGCTCACCGGCACTCTGTCAGCAACCGTGTCCAGTATAGTTTTATACACACACAAGCAAACACGCATTTATAGATATATAAGTATGTCAGAATACACACAGAACGGTACAAAGGTCAAGTACTGTATGCGTTTGTGTGTGCATGTGTGTGTACGTGCGTGCATGTTTGTGCATGTGTGTGCATGTGTGGTGCTATAGAACTAACTTACAGGAGTGAGTTTCCTCTCACCTGAGCTGCCTGTTGTATTGGAGAAATGCATGATGGAAGCTTGAACGTGCTATTTCTTATAAGACGACATGGATGCAGTGATTTGTGACAGGCATTTATGATTAACTGCTCATAACAAATGACAGGGTCCAGGGTCTTCACTGCTCGTGCTACAGAGAATAAGCCAGTTAAGCTCGCTCTGCCTTAATTTTCTCAAATAAAAAGCAGAGCCAATAAAATCTTCTTCCTCCTGACAGCAAGTGAGTATTGAATAGCTAATAAGGATAAGCCCTTGGAATGGTGTCTGCATAGAGTAAGGGATTGGGCAACCTTCACTTTAGGACTGACATCCTTGTACATCATCCTCAGCCAATGACAAACCTCAGAGCTGCATGCAGCTGGTGAATTTCCTTCCATGGGTATGAGGCACAATCTGATGGGAAAAAATAAAAAGAAATTAACAACTCTATAGTCATCATAGGAGTCTTCTAATCCCAAGAAATCAACAGATGTAGTTAATGTTCAAGTATAGATCCATTTCCTTCAAATAATCCAAGAAAATAAACATTAAAAAATAGGGAGTCATACATGTCACATCTGATTACAATGTATGAGTTATAAAAGAGAAACAAATGGTAGACCAAATGTTAAGTACTTAATACCCTTTGCGTAACCCTGTGTGAAAGCCAGAATCAAATTTTAAATATTAAATAGTAATGAGTGATAAAACCACTTTACCTTTTTGCAGTTACTTTCTGATAGAGTGAAAAGATACAGAGTGAAAAGATACTTTCTAAGAGAAGTAACTTCACTGCACACAGAAAGAATCTCAATATACAAGAAGCAAGTGAACTAGCTTTGAGGAAGTTTGTCTGAAATATTAGATATTTCTAAAAGAACTCATAACTTAAAAAAAATCCAGAGTTTAAGTAAACTTCATTAGAACTTTGGCTTCAGCAAGACCTTGTGTTCAGAAGGAAACGTGTAAATGATTGAAGTATTTCTCTTTAATTTCCTAGAGGTTGTATGTCAGTCTCCAGGTGACTGATAGCCCCCCAAAAGTGAACCTCTAGGGGCCTCTGCTTCCGAGGTGACAGCCTGTAATGGGAACGTGGTGCTCTATCATACAGAAGAAAGTCAAAGCCAAGAATTCAGGAGGAGGGAATTAGCTCTAGCTTTCAGCCAATTTATTTCTCTTCCTTAGGCAAAAACAAACACTTTTAAGAGTTTTCAGGGAAAAAAAAAAGCAAGCTATTTGATATAGTTATAAATGATGTCAAAATATCTAATTATCTACAACTCCAAATTCTTGAATCATATAAAGTATAAAAACAATTGCATAGTGTTTAACCATCAACACATTTTAAAACTATTTACAAACATTCATCTATTTTAGTCTGTAACAGTATCAAAGTAATAATCTTGGTCCCAAAGAAAAATTCTCATTCTTACCCTCCTGAAAAATGTATTGAGAACTTCATTGTGCATGCCACTTTTTCAGGAACTCATACAGAGAACACAAGGAAACAGCCCATGACTAGGTTTCTAGACGGCTGGTCAAATGGAGGTAGAAATACATCGCAGCAGGTTCACGAACAGGACTCAGACCCAAGGCTGTGGGAGATGACCACTGAGTGCAGGGCAATGGTGATGACGTTGTGGGACACACAGAGCTGTGGTGACACTGGCCTGGGTCACCTTTCAGATGAGGGGCCCAGGATGAGGGGTCTGGGATGACGAAGCCATCACATTCTTGACCCAGCAAGAGTGGAAGTCTACAACGAGATGAGTGCCTGTGAATAACGAGAGCCTTTGGAGGACATACAGGGGATGGGACATGTCTTCCACAAGAGTGTGAATGGTGTCGTGGTCAGCCCACGGAGGGAAGAGAGACCCAGTGTTCTTCAGCCGTGTTTAGTCTTGAGCAAAACTGTTCTTTGTGTGCATCCTCACAAACCATCCCTCGACGATCCCTGGAGAATGTCCAGGGGATAGTGGCATTAAATGAACACCCCTGTTGGTTGTTGTTGGGAAAGGATCTTTACAGGAAGATTTTATCATTGTAAAGAGGAGAGAAAGAAATTAAAGCAACAACAACAACAACAAACAAGGAAATAGCGATGTCACCCCAGGATCTCTGCACTCCTCACAGATGTGAGGAAAGGATCTGGCAGTTTCTTGTTGGCATTAATACTATAGCCCCTGAGAAAAGGATGCCTACTAAGAAGTGTTCCTGGTGGCTAACTGGATTCAATTTTAAAAAATAAAATAAAATAAAAATAAGCCACGCATCCATTTCTGCACAGGGGCCTCTCACACAAACCACAGTCCATGAAGCAGCCTGCAATAAGTTGCCTGCTTCCCCCATGAGATTCCTGCCTGCTCTACAACCATCCTCTGAGCCAGCCCTTATAAGTGAGTTCCAGAATCCTATTTCAACCAATCAGATAAAGTTTTTTTCCAAATAGTTGGAGCTTTGCAGCTACAATTCCATCAGCATCTTCACTGACCAATCAGAACAGTTCCATTATGACCAATCAGGACAGTGCCTTTCAGACCAATCAAACGACAGAGATTTGGAGTCCTTCTTTGGGTGAGGACAGACCAATCAGGGGCTGGGGCGGGACTTCTGTCTATAAGTCAGCTCCCCTCTTGCTGATTTGTATGAAACCTCGCTGTTTCCACAGACTTGCTGCTTCATGATGGAGCTGCAACATTACCAAACTGTTCCAGGGCCCTGCTGTATCACAGTTGAGCTGTTGGCAATAAACAGCTTCCTTCTTCACCAAACCCCAAATGGGGATTCCTGTTGGCATTGGATGATGCTAAGGACCATCATTTGACAATATAAACACTGTCCTAATTCGAAAAGAGACATCAAGAAAGCTGATACTGTGAAGATAAAAACACAATTTAATCTACACTCCTGCACACACACACACTCACATTAGAAGAAGTAAACGGAAAAGAGAGAAGTTATATTTTCATATTCAACCTGAGAAAAAGCCACTCTTTCGCTTCCTACCAGTCACGGTGTAAAGGGCAATTAGCCTGACAGCACAGACGCCTCCATCCGTGTCACAGCTGACTATGTCATACTGCTTGCTCAGAAGCAAAGGTAAGGTAGTCCCAGATTTTCCCTCACGCATTTCCACAGAAGAGGTGGGGACAAACACCTATTTCCTGCTGGTTTTCTTCTATAACCTCCTCCACCACACAGAGGCAGTCAGGTCTGCTACGGTGTCGGGGCTCACAGAGAAGCGAAAGGGACAGAACAGAATAACCGGGTGGGTGTCTGTCCAGCTCGTTATGAGGGAGGAACGTTTTCGGAGGGACATGGAAGAAGGTGAAGAAGGATGTCTCCAGTCAGCCTGCTCTCACTGGGCCACATTCACGGTGTCGGTAGGCTGGCCAGCCGTACTGTTCTAAATGGAACAGTGCTGTTGCTTTGTGTCCCATGCCTGAAGGTCAGCCTGCTCGGTGGGGGGGTGACGTCGCAGAAGCAGCCGCATGGGGGGAATGCCGCCCATCCTCGCGTCTGCTGCCTGGGCACTGTCCTCCCTGGCAGGGCCCCGTAGGAAGTCTGAGGTCCAGGGGCCGCTGGGCATAGCCCACCTCCCAGAACAAGGGGCAACTGGAGCAACAGCAGGTCTGGACGGGACGGCAGAGGTGCCCCAAGCTAGTAACACCGACGCGCTGCATAAAAAGCGAGATTTGTCCTTTAAAGGTAATTCTACTGGGAACCAAACCAAAAGGAATTCCGCTGTAACGTGTTCTTTTGATGTGTTTAATAATAGAGCGAGAACAGGAAAATCATCTTGGGAACATAAATCATTAGCAGTTCCTCTAAGTCATTCTTCACGGCGTTAACTGTCTGAATGGGTAGCATTCGCCTCCCCGACACGTCACAGCTGAAGTTTAGGTTGAGGAAGTGAAGAGCAGCTACGCCCCGTTACTGACTGTGGGGGACGCTCCCACACAACCACCCGGCTGCCAAGGCCCAGGTGCTGACTCCCTGGGAGAAACGCCCTGCTGGGCTAGTCACTAGGTTTGCAGATTTAGCAAAGAGAAAGAAACGATCCTCAGGTGAATTTGGATTTCAAGTAAGCAATGAATTTTTTAAGCATAATTATGCCTCAACTATTGTGCACAACGTATGTGTACTAACAACAGTCTGTTTATCTGAAATTCAAACTTAATTGGACATCCTGGTTTTTAACCTGGCAACCCTTCACTTCCTGTCTGTATCTAGTTGGTTCACAGAGCCACCCCTTGAAGGCTATCAGTTTCTTTTCAAAAGTCAAGTTCCCATTTATTCAAACATTTAAATGTGAAATCGATTTATTGCTCAAAGTTCTACAGCATGACCTAGGTTGGGTTTACCAGTCTCACATCTATTATACCCGAATTTTAATGTGGGGACTATTCATTTGTCATTCATGTGCTCACTTGGTAAATATTAATTAATGTCTTTTCTGTGCCTCAAGTGATTCTAGATGTGCAGAACAGCAATAAACAAGATAGAAAACACATCTGTCCTCATTTGTCCCATGGAGCGTAGGGTCGGGTGGGAAAGGCAGGTAGTAAGCAAGACAATAGCCTAGTTTGAGGTAGTGATTAATGAAGAACAAAGCAAGGAAGCGGGTGGCCGATGATGGAGGCGACCCCAGATGGGTGTTCTCGGGCAGCTTTTAAGCAGAAAGACAGGTGAGCAGAGATCAGGAGAAGGAACAGCCCCTGTGAAGTCCTTGAGGTTGTGACAAACATGGGGACTGTGATTAAGACCAGTTAGAAGCCAGTGTGGCTGGAGGCGAGGGAGGGAGGAGAAAAGGGTAAGCGAAGGCCGAGGGGTGGTGGGAGCCCCACGTCACTGAGGTCCTTGGGGACGTGGCTGGGAGCAGGGGAAGGCTGTTGTATCGTTCGGGAGTGTGGGAACCATGTGTCCTGATTTTTATTTCATTGAATTTACAGCTTGATTCTGGCTGCGGTGTGGAGAATCGGGTGGGGGAGCGGAAGCAGGAGATAAGGAGGGTGGGGGGCAGCAGAGGTGAACGTGAACTGACCTGAGATCTGTCGGGAAGGTAGGGATGACAGGACCGGAAGACGGGTGAGAGGTGGATATTGAGAGAACACGTTCAGATGAACTCTAGATTTTCGGCTGGCCCACCGGGATCAATAGTGATGCCATTTACGAAGATGAGGCGGTTTGCAGAAGATCGGGCTTGATGACTATGTGCAAGAGTTCCACGCTGCCACTAGACTTACTGGGGTGATGGTCTCGTATTGCTGTACGCCTACAACTGGTATACTATGAGGGCTGTGCAGGAAAATCCCCGCCACTGTCCACAGAATGAGGAAGGTCACGTGGCCGGACGCTTTCCAGAACGCCCTTATATTGTATGTCAGTGCCCTTCACTTCATGTTTCCTGGTGGAAATACTGAGATGTGAGAATTCTAGAAAAGTGGTTGAAAGGAGAGTTGGAGAGTCTGGAGCTCAGGGGCAGAGGTGGAGGCTGAAGGTTCACATGTGGGAGTCAGGATGTTGACTGGAATTTCAAGCCAGCTGTCGTAGGTTAAGGTTCCCCAGAACGTGGACCCCGAGGCAGGCGTGGACACGACAGGTTCACGAGAGCGCGCTCCACCAAAGCCAGACCCAGGACGCGGGCAGCAGTACATTTAGACCACATTGGAAAGGGTGCAAGTCCGTTGGAGAAGAATTAAAACACATCCTGGAAGGACTGCCTATGTATAAGTTTTCATGTAAACATACGTGTGCAGCAGGGTAACTATAACACGATCACTCTTTCAGGTATGTGCCACCATGCAGTCACACTGACACGCACACACATACACACACTCCATGCACAGGTAATAACATTATATGGCCACCTTGCTCAGCTCTTAATGGAATGGCCCTTTCTCTAAATGACCCAGGAGGTGTTAAGAAAAGTACCTACCACTATGTGTATTTTCAGAACCCGTATTTCCTAGCTGCCTGCCATGGGCCAGGCGCTCCTGTCTACACTGTGGCCATATCAGTCAACCACGACACCGAAGGACATTGAGCAGACTTACGTGTTGACAGCTGCCAGGGTGACAAGAGATGAGTCGCAGAGGAGAGGTGCTTTTTCATCCTGGGTGTCGGGGAAGGCCCCGGGAGACAGCAGCACTTGAACAGAGACAGTCACGCAGACACGTGGACGGGAGCCCACGGTGCAGGAGCCCTGAGGCCGGGCTGTGCCCGGCAGAGATGACAAGGATCCTGGGTGCCGGGGGATGTGCTGAGGTCCTGGAGGGGCCACAGCAGGGGTCTGGCCACGTGGGGACCTCATGGCCACCTCAGAGATGATGGTTTTTCCGTTAGGGATGTGGGGGGCATTGCAGGAGATCTGGAAGAGTGATGTGATCTGACTCCCATTTCGACGGGGTGACTGGTCTGGGCTGAGAGCCAGTGGCCGGGCAGGTGTGGAAGCAGAAAAGCAGGATGGGCCACAAGAGTGACCCACACGGGATGATGGAGACGTGGACCAAGGGCAGCGGTCGGGGAGGTGAGCACGGTCTGAAGCCCGATGTACTCTGAGCACAGAGATGCTGCTGTGGCTGGTAGAGTGGACTCGGGGTGAGAGAGGAGACACGGCAGCTCTGTGGGCCTGAGCACCCCGTGGGGAGAGGTTTGTTCCCCACCGGCGCCGGGGACCCTGATGATGGTCGTGTTGCTGTTGGCTGTATTTCAATAGAAAAGAAGCTCAGCGGTGACTGGAGGACAGAGGTGAACGGCAGAAAGGGGAGCCTTGTTCTCTTTAGACCGCGTCTTGTTTTGTACTTCTACATGCAGAGAGCTGGCGGGAAGGGGCAGTGTGGTCATGGTTCCGTGGCTCAATGATCTGTGCGTGCCACGTGGAATGCACGCTGTGCCATGTTGCCGTCATCAGTCAACACGTCCCAAGGATGACGGCCGAGTCAGCACTGGGGGTCCCAAAACATCCCTCACGTCATCTGTACCTGCCAATGACCGCATGTCTTGAACACACCAGGTCTTCTGTCTGGTGGGTTGAATCCATATCTATAGTCAAAGTGGCCTCTCATGTGTTTTGAAAGGATGCACACCCTCAATCCTCTTCTCAGCCTACTGCCCTGGCTTCTGACTAAAGATGTCCCTTTATAAATATTAATATCCTTTCTGATCTCTCCAGCCTCACAGGAGGCCAGAAGTGAACCATTTAAGCCGGGCTGAGCCCAACAGTCCTTTGCTTAATCTTTTCAGAAATCCTATAGGTTTCTTCTGTACATGGGATGACTTACTGCTCTTGTAGGAAGAGCTACCTGCTACCCATAAACTCTGATAATTTCCCAAATCAATCCACACTTCAGAAAAATGCTTTGTAGTCTACACTTTCAACCAAACCCTTAAATGTTTTGTGATTTTTCTCTTCCTCTAAGAAAGCTTTTTCCCCCTTTCTTTCTTTCTTTTTTCCTTTCTTCCTTCCTTCCTTCTTTTTTGAGAAAGAATTCTTAACTTGATCTATCCTCTTAGGAATCATGCTCCCCACCCCAAAACAAAACAAAACAAAACTTATAGTATACTCAATTGATCTTTTTTTTTAAATCTGTATTAACCAAGCTGTGAACAGTAGCTTCTCCCTGGGGACCAAGGTCATCCATGGCAGCAGAGGGGAGACTAAGGAACAGGAAGGCAGCAGTTGATTTCTTCTCCCATGAGGCGTCCCAGGCAAGTCCACTGTGACAGTTTCCAATGTGAACACAGGCGATTGGCTGAAAGCTGCCACCTGCTTCTGAGCCACATGGAAAGGCAGGAGCCTAATGTATCAGATGTTATTACTATTTGTTAATTAGCTTCAGGTGAGAGCCCAGAATCAATATCCTTAAATCATGAATCTCTACATTAGGAACAAGGAAAGGGGAGCCGGGATGGCTCAGCAGGTTGAGTGCTTGCCTTGCAACCACGAGATCTTAAGACCAAGTCCCAGCCCCAGCCCAGGCAAATCCACATGCTTAACAGGGGTACACCTCCCATACGGAAGGCCCTCGGCTTGGCCTTAGTCCTGTTCGGTCCCACATCCACCTGTGTGGAATGAAACTATGTTGAAACTAATGATGTACCACTATGGAGACTGCTCTGCTCCCCCCACCCCCCGCCTTCTCTCTCACTCAAACTATAAAATAAACCTAAAAACAGAACAAGCAGCGATGTGAATTCTCATTCTAGCCTTTCTTAGCATGGGAAGCAGGCGTAGTGCTCAGCATTCCATGTCATGTGGCCTTCAATGTCTCCTTTGTGTCAGTCACCAGAATTACATTCTCTCCGAAGTACAGCATCTGAAACAGGCCTCCAGTGAGGTATACTGTCCAAAACGCTTGGACTATTTGAGAAGATTAAACATTAAAAAGTGACCTAATGGCACTTGCTTTGAGAATTAGATAAAAATTAATTAACACACAGGGAAGGCATGCAAGTCCAACAGAAATGGAAATGATACCAAAGTGAAAATGTCAACAGGTACAGGGAAGTCTGAGAGATGGTGGGAAGAGCCCAAAGTACACTCCCGGCTTGCCCAGCGTCTGTACTAACGAGTTTTAGAAAGCGTACCCATCTACGTAAAAAAATAAAACAAAACCAATAAAACCCCACCAGTTTCCTGATCTCATCCTCTGAGAAAAAGCTGTTAGGGGACATGTAGTTGATTCTGAAACAACTGAAAGGATCTTATAGCTAGAAGTTACATATCAAATGCAAAAGGTGCTTCTCGTATGGCCCTTTGATGAAAGCCAAGTTCAAGCTGAACGTAGCTCAGCTAGTTCTATAGGGGAAAGAATGGTGGAGGCTGTTTAGGTAGCTTTGTAGATCTCCAATTTTAAGTAAAATTTTATGGAAAATTTTAAGTTCCAAATGTAATATTAGAAGTTTTATTTTACACTACACTAGATCAAATGTATCATGACACAGAGTTCAAGATTGTCCTCAGCTTCCTGCTGAAGGAGGCTGTGGAGGGCGGTATTGATACAGTCAAATAAAAGTCGCCAAGGATGGGGCTTCCTGCTACAACTCAATCTTAACCGTAGAAACTGGGAATGTGACCTGTCAGAGGCCCTTTCTACTTTTAAAAATATCCCAGTAGCACTTGGGTAAAGATTCAAGGGCATGTGCAAGTTGTTGGATCCATGTTGGAGTCATTCAAGTTGGTTCACAGTTTCAGTGAATTTGAAAACTCACAGAAGCTCATAGTATTTGTGTAGCACACATCACTCACCTGCATCTGTTCTAATCACTGTCCTGGATTCATCCTGCGAGCATCCTCATAATCCAAAAACTACTATCAGCTTCCGGTTTTCACAGTGAGGAGGTAGACGCACCATCAAGCGGGCAACCCAAGGCCACCTGGCTGGGGCCTGGGAAGCTTCAAAACCAGGGCCTGTGTTCCCAGCTGCTGGCCTACACTCTCCACCTAACCGCTGATTTTTATAAATGTAATTTGACCTTAACCTTTAGATTGTTGATGAAACAATGACCAATGCTATTGAGCCCAGTGTGTGTGTTTCTCATGTGAGACGCATCCTTTAGCAACGAGAAACAACAAGGACATTGTCACGAAAAGTCCAGAACCAGCGAGCAGCGCGTTTAGGTTACTAACAATCTAAGGACTCGGGTCGAAGTTCTGTTTATTTCCCTTAAAGCGCACAACACCCCGTTAAGGAGACTCCTATGTCACCCACATTTATTCGGGCTTCAACTGAGGTTCTTAATCCTTAGGATGTGTTGCTTCCTACACAGAAAGAGGAGCAAAACCTATTTTCGGATCAAATGCAGGTCCTTGCAAATTGAGGAATGTGTGGAATGTGTCTGTTCATTTCTCTGCTCATTCATTTGACAAGAGTCAGCGTGTATTTACTGAGCCACTTCCGTGTGCAGTAGGTGCTACACCTGGGGAGATGGGAAAATGCCTCCTGTCTGCATGAACACCTCATTTGGGGAAAGTGGAATGAGATGCTTGGGAGGCCTGGCTCAATCCCACTGGGATGGACGGGGCATGAGTCACAGAGGGCAAAGCCAAGAGGCTCAAACCTACAGACTGAGTAGAGTTGACCAGGCCGGGCGGGCGGGGAGGAGAGGGGAAGTGAGCAGTACCGTCAGGAAAAAGGAGCCGTGAAATACAGACATGGGGAAAGAGGACATCTTTACCTTGATAATGAAATGCTGAAGAGGATGGAAACGCCTCTGTGAGCCACCTGAAATACAATTAACTCTAGATAAAAGTTTTACTCAAGATAAGAATTAATAGAAATCACACAGAAGACACCAGAATAAAAGAACCAAATATAGATTTGGTGACGCACTGGCTTAAGAACTGGGACGCAGCCCCGTGACAGGGGTACTTGGGGGCATTCCAGAACCCGGCGCTGAACGCCACTGAGCGACGTCCTGAGCGGATACTGTTGTGCACCCACCACCCTTCACTTCAAACCTGGGTGTTTACCCTCTCCGCTGCAGAAATGCTCCCGCATGGTGTGTTCCTCTCCAGGGTTTTTAAATATTTACATGCGTTGATGAATAATTTATTGTTGGTATTCAGGACCTCAGACTCATGAATAATTGACACATTCATTTAAGATGTGCAACTGCTCTGTGTAGCAACGCAGACGCAGTGTCGATGTAAATGCCCAGCCCTTCAGCACGAAGACTTTATGGTGGAATCGGGCTTCTTTGGGTTTGCAGAGGTTGACAATAAAGAGGAGAAGCAAGTAAGGCAGGATAATCAGTGTAGGTGCCACACACATTTATGATTCAAGAAGGGAAGTGTGACTGTCACATATGAGAAGTCTCAATCCTCAGAGTCATGCTGCCAGCAAATATGACTGGTTGCATTGTTAGTTGAAGAAAGAGAGCTCAGGAAGTCTGATTAATTCCACATTGCCTCTCTACCCCACTTATGAGTAAGTTGTTTAGGAGCAGTTTGAAATATAATATGGATGTACACATATGAATGTGTATATGTGTTTGCATACATGTATGCATGTGTGTGTGCGTGTGTGTGTATCTGTATATATATATACACACACACATACACATATATATATTTTTTTTCAATTGTTACTGATGTAATTGTTGTGATGATGTTTTCAAGAAAATAAATTTTGGGAAGCCGGTATGGCTCAGTGGGTTAAGTGCTCACTTTGCAGCCCTGGGGACCAAGGATCGAATCCCGGCCCTGGCCCGTGCGGACCCACATGCTGAGCTGGGGAGTGCCCCCAGTTCAGTTCTCACCGGGGTGAGACCCCGGCCCAGTTCCTGCCCTGTGCAGCTCCACTCCCACCTGTGGAATGAAACTATGTGGAAAAACCAATGATGTGCAACTATGGAGACTGTTCTGGGCCCTCCCCCTTCTCTCTGTCTCTGTCTCTGTCTGTCTCTCTCTCTCTCTCTGTCAAAAACAATAAAAATAAATCTTAAAAAAAAGAAGGAAAATAAATTTGATTGAAACAACAATGAGAAAATAGTCTAAGGTTTTGCGTGGCTGCCATATTAACAGTCCAATTGGTCACATCAAAATCTGTATTTCTAACCTGACTTTGTCCAGAGACTTGAATGTTGGTTATTGGCATGGTAATGTCAAAAGAATTCTTCTCTTTCAAAGGAGAAATGTTGAACCTGACAGTTCTAGAAGATCTACACCAAAATAAGAATACTTAACAGAAATTTTCACTAAATTATGTATTTTCCCCGGGCAGTGCAGTGTTGGGTACATGTAATCGTTTCCTGCCTATGTCACTGGCCATGGGAACAACATGAAAAAGGCATGTTTTGTATGTTCTTCTAACTTTTCACACAGATTCCCCTACTTCTGTTCTTGGGGACCAGACCCCTTCATCTGTACAATATTGTCCATATGATTCCTGGATCCCACGTTAGACAAATAGTAATATCACTTTTACTTTGAGTCCTTTTTTTATGTTACAACATGGCTTTCCAATTCTTGTCAGGATAATAACAGGATGTTCTATGGCACTAGGAGGTAGTCAGTAGTCTCACAATTCCAAATATTTTAAGGACGATGACAAGACAATGGGCAAATTGCTTTCTGATGACGGTTGCCTGACACCCTCCGAGCTGATGTTCATGTCTCTGGTTCACAAGTTATTTGGTGGTTCTGCCCACAAAGCGGTACAAGTGTATCATTACAGTGTGTCTGGCTGGCACTTCTAAGGTCCTAACATCAGGCAACCATCCCAGACACCAGTGTGTGGACAATTCCTCACTTGTCTGCTTTGATTGATGTGTCTTCCTTGCATCTTCTCTGGCTACGTGAAAAACCTGTCTTGGCTCCACACTTCAGGCTGTGCTATGCATTGCAAGTTTTCCTGGCTTGGGCAATCTATTTGCGGTGTCTCTATTTTATCGACTCCAGCTCTTCCAACAGAACCATAAACTTCTAAGCACCATCAATTTCCTCCGTCCGTGTCTGCAGATGAATCATGGGCATCAGGCAAGGCCTGCCCACATAAAGACAAACCACTCTACAGTTCCAAACACAGCGGAAGTTCGTCTAGGGAACTGTTCACGCAATGGTGCGGGAACAAAGAAGCTGAACGGAGCAATGATGTAAGAGATAAATCAATATGCAATTTCTCAAGTCTGAGAGTGGGGAGCAGGTAGGGTCAGGAGCTGAGATCACCATGCAGAGAAGAAAACCATGGTGGAATTCTCCAGCAAGAAACTGAGCCAGCGGGCACAGTATGAGATTACGGAGATGCACCCAAGGTGTGATCGATGGGCGAGAGATGGGAATAGCTTCCCTTCTCCCTTCAGCCTTCCTCCAGTGCCAGCCATTGTCCCAGAGCGACAGGCATCAGCGGGCATGGGGCCTGGGATTGCAGCCCGTGGAGAAAACATGCTTGTGCTACCCACTAGAGCATGGAATGGGTGAGGGCAGGCTCTGCTGGCTAACAGGGCCTGAGGTTGACCACCAAAGAGGAATGGGACTTAGAGTACATGTCCCCAGGGCTGAATGGAGAAGGTGACCAGGCTCCATTGTCCTCACAAGTAAAGAAAGGGAACAGGTCAGAATGTACAATCTCCCCAATAAAACGTAACTCAGTATGAAAGACACGTGGACGTGTCCTTAAAACCCACAGCAACACATCTGATATGAAGGGAGGGTCAATTGTCCAACTACGTTCTGTGTTAGGAAACAAATAAAACTCAGAGTTGATGTTAAAAAGATGACTCCACGTTAAATTGGCAGATGCATGGTTTAAGCCTGAGCAGAGATTTAAATAGGTGTACAGAACATAAAAACTTTAAGAATATTGAGTTTCATTTTTATACCCATAATAAAAAGCAATGCAAATTGCCAAGTGTGACATTTATCTTGGTGAGCAGGGGTGAAATAGCTAGCAATCTGCTTGGTAAATGAGGCAAAATATTTAATGATTTATTATCAGGAAAACAAGAAGAATGTAAGAGCTGTTATGAGGCGCACATACATCAGAGACATAAAGTCAAAATCGCCACATCCTTATAGTTAAACGCTTCGAAATTGCAACATAAACTCAAGGCAAACATTTCTGCATCAGCTCCTCAGAAAAACAGAACAGCCGCAAGAAGTTGAGAAATAGGAACACACAGACAAGATTGGTGTGAAGATGCGTCTTGTCCCTGAACAGGGGCTCGCTGTTGTCATGGACACTTGGACATGAACTGAGCACTTGGGGTGAGGATAAATCTCTGCTCTCATGAGGCGAGGCAGTCTGTTGTTTGTACACCCCACCCCCATACCCACTTTCCCTTTTTTCCTAAGGAACCTCAGCGTGTTATTTCTAGGTAGCGGGTGGCAATGTGCTCGTGGGAGGCGGGGTTCTCTCTGGGCATGAGTAGTCTGTAGAGCATCGTCACTGTGTATCAGACAGCATGCACGTGGGCTGTTTCCAGCAGAACCTCATTTCACACAGGAATACAGGGACTTGGCCACCGTGGGAAGGGCTGGAGGTGTGGACGGCAGGAGGCCCCCAGGATGGAGCCCTGAGGATGCAGGCAGTGGGGCTTCTGCCCTCACAGGCCCCTCACAGAGCTGCGGTACAGACACTGTCGTGGGGATTCCGGCGCTGCATACAGGGGAAGGCCGCCACCTCTCAGCTCTAACGCTGACATTTCACAGAAGCGTGTCTCATTGACAGCTCATCCTCCGGGGCTCTAGCTGCAAGGACATTTTGGAAATGTTGCTTTCCGTATGAGGAAGAAGGGCACAGTAAGGGCGGGAATGTTGGCTGAGTGTTAATTCACAATAGTTAGCACATTTGACTTTGCTTTTGACTTTCAGATTTAAGGCTGAGACTCCTGTGGGCTTCTGGGGAAGTCGAATGCCCTGAGAAGAAATTCTCCTTCCCCCTCTGGAGGAGGATCTGATGCCTGGAACTAGAGTTACGGTCCCCTTGGCGATCCTAAAGACTGAGCATTCAGAGTAAAAGCCAATCAACTGCAGGCAACAGCAGAGCGGGATTTACCTGGTCTTTGACAGCGTAAATGTGTCCGTGAACTAACCCACCCTGGAACACAGTGCTTCCAAACTTGCAGGCAGATAAGACATTGAATTCTCCAAATTGTTGGTTGCATGTTCCCTAACACTCCCTTCCTCCCACAAGGTATGTGTTTCACTGCCACAGCTTGTAGGAACAATGCGATGAAAATTATAATGAACAGGCAATAATACCTTTTGAAACCATAGCTGATGTCAGAAAGAAACGGTTGAAGCTTTCCTCTTGCAATAATTGAATGCAGCCCAGTCATTTGAAAATATATGCAAAAAGTTCTTTGTGAAGAACATCGGCCCCCGATGTTCTTGACATGCCTGTGTGTGGCTTTACAACTTTTAAATAGTGGATATCTTATCTTGGGACCATTCTTTTGAAACAAATATATGTGTATGATAAGAACTCTGTCCTAATTCAAATATTGAACACCCAATAGTTATATAACTCTTTGTGACTTATAAAAATATAGGGCATATGTTAACAAAATTCCATGCCCTATTTTCCAGCAGAAAAACTGGCCCTGTGAAACACATCTGTGCCACTAGCTGTCACATGGCCACTGGGAAAAATGTGAAATACAGCAGTTTTCCACCATTTCTTTTGGGATGAGGTATGTTGTGACTGACATATCTCTTTTCCTATGTGTTTGCTCATTCAAAATATTAATGTCTACATATGTATTTGTGTATATCCATCCATTCATCTATCCATCCACCCACCCATCCATCCATTCACCCATCCATCCATCCATCCATCCATCCACCCATTCATCCATCCACCCATCCATCCACCCATCCATCCATCCACCCATCCATCCACCCATCCATCCATCCATCCACCCATCCACCCATCCATCCACCCATCCATCCATCCATCCACCCATCCACCCATCCA
>PVKE010001513.1:0-55322 GCA_004027555.1 Craseonycteris thonglongyai | reverse complement strand
CTTCTATTTTGCCTGCTATGTGCCAATCACTGTGCGGTAAACTGGGGCTGCAGGGCATTGGGTCATGCCCTCAGGGACTTTGGGTAAGAGCTTCTCTTCCTGAAGCATCACCTTGCAGTTGAGAAGTGGAATAACTGTGGGTGTTGCTGTCATAATACCAGGGGAAGCGCTCCTGTTCTCACTGATAGAACACTGATTCCTCCATTAGTTAGTTCACATTCTATAAAAACAACAATCACAGCCCTCATTTTCTCAGCAAGAAATACACTCATATTGCCCATTTTAATGGTTCAAGCTTGTAAAGAGTCAGTTCTATGCCAGGTATGAAATCCAAGCACAGAGGATCAATAGTCCATTGATTCAGCTAATGAATAATCTGTACACGAAAAATATGGCTTAGCCTCATTCTTCACTTGTCGAAACCACATCTGGAACATTCACAGAGGGGTCGTTCATCCATCTAAAAGGAACCAACACTAAGTCAGCAACGGTGCCAGTTATTGGAGTCCCATCATTCCGTAGAAATAAGCGAAGCCACAGGGCCCGAGTGCCACCGAGGAGGACGTCTGCTCAGACCTCCTGTACAGAGGGTCCTGCTTGCTGTGGCCCCCAGGTCACACCCCCACGTCCTACACGCGGAGAAGAGCCTTGTGCTGGCCACACAGTGCCTTTGTCTGCTCAAGGATCACACGCCACTCCTCACATTTCTGCTGTCAAAGCATGTGGCAGACTGTGCCCAGGGGACGCTGGGAATGCAGTCCTATCGTGGGCTCAGGACGCTACCCCGGGCCACCGCAGCCACATGGTACTCGGTCCTTTCTCTGCCTGGAGGTGGCTTCCACTGGCAGGTTCTCCGGACAGCTGCAGAAGGGGCCCATTTGCCTCAGAACTTGTGTCCTCCACCGGTGTCACGAGCCCAGCGCCCTCCACCGTCCCCGTTCCCAGCGGCTGGGCCTGCTCTCGGCAGTGGGCCCGTTATAAACTGCACGGCCCCCTCCTCATCCACAGCGGGGCACTGATGAAGCACGGGAACGCTGTGACTTCATGCATTCTGGGACTTATCAGAGGTGTGTGCACGTGCAAGTAGAAATGATTAGTCCCCAAGAATCCCTCGTGTACGAACAAGGCGCGGTCAACTGAGGGCATGAAGTATGTGTGTACTTTCATGTACGATATGCAGGACAAGGTCCAGCTCTTCATACTCACAGCCCCTGTGCCAACGGCCCACACCTGAACCTGTCGGAACCTCTCACTGCATGCCAGGTGCACGACATGTTCCATCGGCGCGTGACTGGACGTCCCAGAGCCTTAGCCTGTGCATCAGTGGCGTGGCGCGACTATGGGAGTTAAGGGGTGCACGCAATGCCACCGCACCGTCCTTACTCCAGCTGGGGGGCTTAAAACAGCACACATTTATCGTCTCGCTGCCTGGAGGCCAGAGCTCCAAAATCGAAGTGTAAGCAGGGTCACACTATTTCTGAAGGATCCAGGGGAGAACCCTTCCTGCCTCTTCCAAATCTTCTCTGGCTGGTGGCTGCGTAGGCCCAATACCTGCCCCTGCGTCCACACCACCTTCTCCCTGTGTCTGTCTCCCTCTCTCTTAGTATAAGGACCATTGTTTTTAGGACCCTCCTGGATAATTCAGGATGATTGCTTCATAGGAATCGTAACTTAGCTACATCTGCAAACTTCCTTTTCCACAAAAGGTCGCCGTCAGACGTCTCAGTGTTACCTTCTTGAGGGTCACTGTTCGACCCACTGCAGTCACTTGGTTGATAATGGAAAGATGGGGCTCCCTGGTCCCTGAGTCTGAGCCTTTGACCACCAAGCTGATGAGTCTTTTCTAGAAACATTTCCACTCAGCCTGTCACCTGACCAACTCCTGCCTCACAGTCAACAGTCTTTGTTGACTAAACGATGTCATTGGCAAAATGGTGTGGGGAATAGACAACGGTAAGCCACAGCCCAGCCGACTAGGATATGACCGTCAGCGGGGACATGCGGCCTGACCGTACGAAGACCTCGCTCCTAACACAGTGGATGTCTCCCCAGGGAACTGGACAGGACCTCGGGGAGCGTGCATGTGGCCGAGATAAGCAGAGCAAGGATTGAAAAGCCAGCACAAGAAGCCCCGCAGGCCTTCCAAGTAGCCCGTGGATGAAGCCACGGGTCCCCCGCGCGCAGGGGCTGTGATCACGGAAGGAAGGAGACTGATGTGGAAACAGTGCAAAGGGATTCATGTCCAGTACCTGGCATCCAGGAAGGTGACATCGGGGGGTGGGGGAGGATTGGAGAGGAGGCTTCAACTGTAAAAAAATAAAATAAAATATATAATAGCTCTTAAAAAAAAAGCGCTGCAGAACGAGTGAGCTTTAATTTGGGAGCAGCAGGAAGACTCACTTTTATTTGTCGTTGTTGTTGTTGAAGGCTGACCTCAGGCGCATCTCCCTGCCCTGCCAACCCCTCTGCAATGCCCCCCCATCAGATGTGTGTCTCCCCTTAGGCTCGTGACTGAGCAGAGTAACAGCGGGGGAAGATGCAGAAGACAGACCAGATGGGCCAAGCCTGTTTACTCTCAACCCATAAACCCATCCGTTCTCCAGGGGACAGTAAAACACAGCCGAAGACTATAAAAATTATGTTTTATGCATTTTAATCTCTTTCAACCTTTTCCCCCATCTGTTGGATGCTATAAAATTGCTTGTCAGTCTAGATACACAGTCCAAGTTATTAACGCACGCCTAACTTTAAATTGGGAAGTCCGCTCCATGGGCATTTCAGGGGCCAAGGACAGCGGGGCCATTGTCATTGCCACGACCCTGGGAGACCTGTCCAGCCTTCAATGACCTGCCCACTCCTCGAGACCACTCCCTCAACCAGCTCCTCTGCTCACACTGGCAGTGTGCCCCCGGCTTCTGGAAGCTTCTCTTCACATCTAATGACACTCAGGTCTTCTCCAGCCATGGTGCCATGCAACCCACAGCTCGTGACCACCAGGCTTCTTCCTCAGCTGGAGGCTGTAGCTGCCACTCCAAATGCAGCCGGGGAGCCTCCTCCTTGGGTCGGTGACCTGCCTGTGGCTGACTCCAGTCAGTCTGAGCAATGTGCTCAGGGAACTTGACCTTGAACCTTGCCCGGCCCCCTCCCAGGGGGCCCTTTGTGGAATTCTCCCCCATTTCTCCCAGCAGTGGCCTTCAGCAGCCCCCCCCCCCGGCGACCCTGAGCTCTGCATCAGCCTTTTCCGTTCCGTTTCTGCTGCATTCTGCGGCATCGTCTGGGCTTCCTGTTCGTGGGCAGGATGGGCTCTGTCCCTTCCGTGACTGGCTGCCGTCTGCACGTGCAGGACTTTAGAGTATGCCATGCAAGTTCCCGCCCGCCTCCCAGACAGCTGGTCGCTCATGAGCACCTCCTTCTGTCGGTGCCTGGCGTGACTTGGCCTGTGGCCACGGCACCCCGACTTCATCTGCATCTTCACAGCCTCCTCACCGCATGTTTTCCACCTCCCTCTTCTAAGGCTCATCATGACGGCGAGTAGGGCCCACCTGGGTCACCCAGCATCAGCTCTTGACTTCATTATCCTTACCCACATTTGCAAAGACCCTCTTCCAGATAAGGTACTATAACGTTAGTCAGTTCCAGGAGTTAGGACCCGAACGGACCTTGGGGAGCCATCATTCCGTCTTGATTTCAAAACTTAAATGTTCAGGGGAAGCCGGGATGGCTCAGTGGGTTAAGCGCTCACTTTGCAGCCCTGGGGACCGAGGATCGAATCCCGGCCCCAGCCTGTGCAGACCCATATGCTGAACGGAGGCGCGCTGCCCATGCCGGAGGTCCCCAGTTTGGTTGTCGCTGGGGTGTGCTTCCCATGTGGAAAGCCCCCGGTTGGGTCCCTGGCTCGAGGAGGTGCACGTCCCATGAGGGAGGCCCCCGGCCAAGTTCCTGCTCTGTGTGGCCCCACCCACCTGCGTGGATCGGAACCACGTAGAAAACTGACGAAGTACAGCTATGGAGACGGCTCTGGGCCCTCCCCCTTCTCTCTGCCTCTCTCTGTCTCTTTCTGTCCTTGTCAAGAACAATAAAATAAATCTTAAAAAAAACAAAACTTAATGTTCATCCAATAGTCTGACTCCTTTATTTTTCTTCCATGTTTATTTTCCCCTGCTCGTTCTTTTATCTTGTGTCTCTTCTGGGGATTTTCCTCAAATTTTTTTCTATCTCATAATATTGATTTTATTTTCCTTAATGTTCAGCTGTCCTGTTGGATTCCCAGAGTATTTTTCTTGCTCTCTGATGTTCCTCTTCTCCTAGTGTCCCAGTTCAGTTATCTGGACGCCAGTTCAACTCTGTTTCTTTCCACTCTCTTGCCCTTCCCCTGCTTATGCGGGGTCGCTTTGCTGTTGGTTTCAGTGTCTCTATTTCATGATAATGGGTCTCCTTAAATACATGACTAGCCTTGGTCAACTGTTTATGTTCAAAAATGAGGCCGAAAGAAAGCCCAGCCGATGCTCTTGGCATGTGTATGTGCAGGATGGGGCGTGGGGGAGGGGACACCTCGTAAACCAGTGACCCTCACTCTTCACTGACCTTGTAGGAAACCAGATTGTTCACAGGATGATCGTCAACATCCATATTGTCCGTTTGTGTCCTCTGAGTAGAGACAAACCTTTTAATCTCTTCTTTGGTTCTTTAAGCTTGGCTGCTTTTTCTTAGAAGCAGGTTGTAGAAATGAAAACTGACTTCCGGTATTTCACTGAAGTCCCTGTGCTACCTCTCAGCCTCACAGTGATCGCTGGGCCGATGTCCGCATTTCTGGAGTGTCTCAGGAGCAGGGTGTGCACTGATTGCCATCCTTGTGTCTTGCTTGGGGCTGCAGGTGACCTGCCTGCTGTGAGGAGAGAGATCTTTCTCTGCCCACTCAGTCAGCTGGGCAGAGCCCACAATCCTTCCTCTGAACCTGAGGGTGGCCCCAGACTTCTGCCAGCACTCAGTTTTCCAATTTTATAAAGTGACATGGTTGTGGTGGTTACTTTTGTGTGTCAACTCCGCTGGGCCCAGATATTTGGTCAAATATCATTCCAGATGTGTCTGTGAAGGTGCTTTTTTAGATGAGACTGACATTTAAATCAATGGACACTGAGTAAAGCAGACGATGCCATAATGTGCGTGAGCCTCATCCAACCAGTTAAAGGCCTTAAGAGACAAAGATGGAGTAAGAGGGACTTCTGTTTCCAGACCTGAACCTCAATGTCAGCTCTTCCCTGGACCTCCAGCCTACAGTCACCAGAGCCCATTTATTGAAATATGTGTCATCTATATCTATCTATCCATCCATCCATTCATCTATCCATGCATCATTTATCTATCTATCTATCATCTATCTATTATCATCTATCTTTTTTTTAAAGATTTGTTTGTTTTTTGTTTGTTTGCTTGTTTTAGGGAGGGGAGGGTGAGAGAGCAGTCCCCAAAGCTGTACATCATTAGCTGTGACATGGTTTCATTCCACGCAGGTGGAAGTGGAGCCACATGGGGCGGGAACTGAACCAGGGTCCTCGGCATGGGAGGTGAGAACCTTCGCTGCCATCCTGGCGGTTACTAGTTGCGCCACAGTTAAGCATATGGATTTGCATGGGCCAGGGTGGGGATTTGATCCCCAGACCTCACAGCTGCAAGGCTAGTACTCAACCTGCTGAGCTGTCCCGGTATCCCCAGCGTTCAGTTTCACATTTTGATTGGACAGTAACGAACAGCGCAGACTCCGTTCAGGCACGCATTGACTGAAGGGTCTGGTGGCCGTCAGTGACGCGGGTCGAGGACAGAAGACGGATGGGAGCGGTGGAGTCCCCAAATACACGGAGGGCCGGGACAGCCGCGAGGAACACGGCGGACCCTGCGGCTGCGGCCTCTGGGGTTCCCTCTCCTTGGAGTAGATTCCTCACTTGGTGTCTGATGTAGGTGTAACTGATCCAAAGGTTAGAGACAGCTCCAGAACCAGCACCCAGGACCCCAAGAGCCCAAGAATAGGAAGAGCCACCCCGTGGGTGAGGGGCCAGGCCGCCCTCCTCTCCACCTCGATCACACCCTGCACCTGCGAACACCCTCTGACTCCAGCACAGACACTGGGCTCGTTTCCATTTCAACAACTCAGGGAGCATTGAATCTCTAGAAACAGATGTGGAACCATTCAGATAAAATCGAGGCTGTGACTTCCTTCGTCTTCAAAAATGTTTGATGGAATCTTGGGTAATGCATTAGAGACCGTAATATTTTCTTACAGAGAGCTTAAACTCAATGTCGGATTTTTACAAAGGTGCTAAGATTTAATATTTATTTTTGTGTAATTTGTTAAGTTGTGCTTTTCTGGAAATGTGTCCAATATATCCACATTTCTTCCACGTTGGTTTTGTGTTTCATTCATTCCTCCTCTCTTTTATTAGTTCATTTCTGCCATTTATTGACATTTAACTCACCATTTCTTTTTCTAACTCCTTGCATTGGATACTGATAAAGAGAACATCGTACCGAACAAGGCGAGCACACAGGAGCTGCTTGTACCCTGATACTGTGACAGGCGATCAGGGTGAGAACACGGATCGAGTCTGGACTCCCAACGCTACCGGAACGGAATCTAGGAGAGCTCAGTGGGGGAAGCAGCACATCGGGGACCACGGCTCCATCCAGGAGGGTTTGGCAGTGCCAGCCTCACCCACAGCAGGCCCTGGTCCCAAGTGTTGTCCCCCTGGACCCACAAGGATGAGCCGAATGCTCTGCTTAGCTTTTCCGTCTCCGCTAGGTACAACCGGCAGATGTTTCTAGAAGGAAAAGCCCAAGCTGCTTTTCTCCTCCTCTCTCATCTTGCCCCTTAATACTTTCACAAAGCTTGCCGCCTCCCAATGTTTCGGAGCTCCCGTGTCGCCCCGGAAAATGGATCCTCCAGCTTTCATGGTCGTTCCCAACGAGCGCATCAAGTCTCCTCTGAGTCGGACCACGTTTTCACTGCAGCTGGCATGTTTAGCCAGTCACTGAGCTCGGGGATGGGCTTCTTAGCAGACCTAAGTGTCCCCTGAGGCTTTCGCTCTCACAGGCAGGGCGTGTGGCCCTCTGGGTCAGCATTTCCTTTCCAACCCCCGCCCTCCACGTTTCCATTTGTAACGCAACTCGGCCCCGTAAACGTGGAGTTTGTCGTGCTGGGTTTGTGGCTTTCGCGTGCCTGCCGTGCCTCGTGTTCACTCTCAGCTCCACGCGGCCCGTCAGCACCGACAGGGTGCCGAGACACAGAGCACTACCCACAGGGCCCGGGTTCTGAACGCTGGAATCCTCCACTAATTGTGCAGCTCTCTGCAGAAGGCCTGTGCTCGTTTGTTGTACCACTGACTTCGTATCTCAGGGACAAACAGAGAGATGACATAGCAGGCAGCATTTCGGTGGCTCTAATTTAGTGGCTGACAGACGTTTAATTCAACCTGGCTTTACGTGAATCCATAATGAGCCGTGGGGATAACCCCCCACGCCCTGCTTTGCTAATCATCTGTCAAGAACACAGAAGGCTGAAGGCAGCACACTAATGTGGGCAGCCTGCTGCTAAATGTTCAGGCCCATGTAAGTGCCGTGCCACCAACTGTGACTTCCCGGGAGGTCCCTCCTCGCCCCATGTGCCTGGGTCACCTGCCCCAAAGAGAGAGTGGGTGACTCGTGGGGTGTCTACCTGCTTGACAGTTAGAGTGCCTTAATAGTTCCCCAGAATCTGGGGCCCAGGCAGATATACGAACCTCCTGTTCACCTTCATGTTCTCTCTCTCTCGCTCTCTCCCCACAGGATGTCCTCTGGTGCTCTGCTTCCATCCTGACTTCACCCCATTGTCTGATTGTTTCATTCTGTCCTGGGCCGTGTGAAGATACTTTGACATCGACCCTGTGACGTGAAGCCCCCATGAACTCTCATGTGTCCCTACATCTTCCCCTCCTAATTATTTGCCGGCTTGTTTGTAGCTAGTGGGAGGGTTTGTGAGACAGCCACCAATGTCTTAGATGTTTAAGGCCCCCAGGTGTTTCAGTCCTTGACCCAATACAGGCATCTCTGGCCCTCCTGTCACCTTTCTCTGCACACACTATGCCCTCAACTGTTCAGACCCACACAGCCGCCCTGAGAGCCAGTCCGGCCTTGACCGATGCTTCTGCTCTGCTTCTTCAGAACCAACTTCCTCCTCGATTTCACCTGAAAATGACTGGTCGGCCTTTAAGGTTCAGTCCACAGGGACCTCGGATCCCAGGGAAAGCTCTCCACACCAGACCGTGCCCTGTGGGGTGTTTGGTGTGCATGGGGCACTGCCACCTGGCTCCGCCTGGAAGGGAGTGAGTTGTTCAGACATCCGGCTGCCCAGCTGCCTGGCACGGAAGTCAGCCATGTGGGCACCGTGCTTTCTAAAAATACATGCATGTGCCAGGCCCTCCTTTGTTCTTTTCTAGCTCCTCTGCTTCTTCTCTTTTGTTTTCCCTGCATGAAAGCCAGAGGCAGCAATGGTTGCTGTACGGACTGGGGTGGTCGGCATCGGGGAGCCCAGGGATGAGGACAGTATTGTGACGGGGACAGCATTGTGATGAGGACAGTATTGTGACGGGGACAGCATTGTGATGAGGACAGTATTGTGACGGGGACAGCATTGTGACGGGGACAGTATTGAGGTGAGGACAGCATTGTGACAGGGACAGTATTGAGATGAGGACAGCGTTGTGACGAGGACAGGATAGTATTAGATCAGAGATGAGGACAACATAGGGACAGTATTGTGATGGGGACAGTATTGTGATGAGGACAGTACTGGGATGAGAACAGGATAGTACAAGGTCAGAGATGAGGACAACATAGGGATGAGGACAGTATTGCGATGAGGACAGTATTGGGACAAGGACGGAGACGAGGGCAGTATTGAGAAGACAGTACTGCGATGAGGACAGTTTTGGGGTGAGCACAGGACAGGGGTGTTCTCTCACTATTAAACCCCGCATCAAGCCTGTCACTCACAGGGAGCCTCTGGAGTCGTCTCCCAGCTCCTCGGAGCTCAAGGAAGCGGCTTTTGGTGGCTGGGGGGTGACCGAGCCACGACTGTCTCCTCCTGCGTTGTGCCCTGAGCACAAACTCCGCGACCCGGTCCTGACGCATCTATCCCTTCCACTCCCCTGTCCTCTGGGGCCGGTGCCGAGCGCATCTGGACGTCTGCGAGGCGACCTTGAGACTGCTGCCATCTCGTGTATCGTCTCTCATTTTAGACAGACTCCGAGGTCACTGGGATGACCTTACACGGGCTGATCTCCAAGTTTCCCTTGGGATCCTGGACTTTGATGTGTGGTAGTTGGAAATAGTGCATAATTTCCATGAGAGCTTTTCAACTGAAAAAAAAAAAAGAAAAAGAATAGGGTTTCCTAGTAAAATTGAAACACCATGTATGGAAAAGCTACGATGTTTTTTTCTTTTATTGCCTTGGTCTGCACACATCAGTGACTCATTTGTTCCTGAATCTTGACTTTTTTTTAATTGAACGAAGATGCCAAGTATGCACGCCATCGGGAAGGGTGGCGAGCACATCGTCAGGATGTGTGTCTGTGCGTTGTCTGCGTCTGACCCCGCACTCCCTGGGCACACTATGGTTTTAGCACTGACCAGGTGACAAAAGAGGCTGGCAGAGTTTACAGAACCTGCCAAGGACTAGAGTCTCAAAGTGTCGAGTCAGGAGGTGCCCGCAAGCCTCTGAGGGCCTCCCCCTCACCGGGCCCCTTCCTGGTGAGGCCCCCACTGTGCACGGACCCAGGGCATCCGCGGGGGGCACGGCCCATGCCCAGCCCAGCGCACACGGCAGGAGCCACGGGAAAAGGACCACGGTGGGTTACTGGGAACGAGTGTCTGTTTTCCTTATTGGGGCCCATTTCCTTTTTCCCTTTTCCTGTCTTGTATTTCTTCCTTCCCTTTATTTGTATTGTTTCCTGTGTTAGTTCTATCTTACTGCCTGTCTTCTTCCTGTGCCTTTCCTTCCTTCTCTTGTCTTTCTTGTCTTTTACTCCTTCCTATGGGCTGTGCTCAGGGGTGGAGGGGCTGCCGCCCAGAGGCGCCAGTTCTTAGGGGCTGAACTTGGACATGGCGCTCTTGATTTGCCGGCCACAGTCCACCACAGGGTGGGCTTGAGCTTGTGAAAACATACAGGACAGGATGGAAGGCACACACATGCCACCCTCCAAAGGGGACACGCCGCTGTCCTCACGGTGCAGCCTCTAGTCACCCTACCGGAGTCTAACACGGCTGTGGTGTGTACGAGCTAAGTGGGTGCAGACCCAGCTGTGGGGACCCCTGCTGTGCCACTGTGACTCAGAAAACAGCGCTGGGACAAGCCAGGCCCTGCTGGCTTTGTCCCAGGCAGGCCTGACCCAGCCCCGCCGGTTGGTGCCCCGTGGCTGCCCACCCTACACACACTGCATCTCTCTCTGCTTCACAGATGTCTGTGCTCGTCATGTCATGATCACGCACATTTTTTTCCCAAAGTGACTATCAGTCTATTCGTTTGAAAACTCGGCATGACGCTCATCTCACAAAACCTGGAATTTAGTTCCAGCTCTTCCCACATGGTGGTGAGCGGTTGGGAGGAAGGTCATGAGATGCCAGCCAGAAAACTGGTCATGTTGTACCAAGGCTGCCTGGTGGTTTCTGTCCCCTTGTCCGGCAGTAGATTCCCGACGCCCACATGCATCTTGGTTTTCTGTCCCCTTGTCCGGCAGTAGATTCCCGACGCCCACATGCGTCTTGGTTTTCTGTCCCCTTGTCCGGCAGTAGATTCCCGACGCCCACATGCGTCTTGGTTTTCTGTCCCCTTGTCCGGCAGTAGATTCCCGACGCCCACATGCATCCCTGGCTCGTCTCCTCCCCGCCTGACACCAGGGTCGCTTCTGAGAGACGTTTTCCGTGACCAGCTGGCTTTATCTGCAACCATGCCGCCTCACACTGCCTGCCTTTTCTCCAGGATTATTTGTCCCCAAAATACGTATCACCTCAACGGCTGCAGATTGTACTTATTTACTTATCGTCTGTTTTGTCAACATGAGGGGCTTGTTGGCTTAGTTGGCAGGGGTTCCCAGTGCCTGGCAGGGCAGCGGGCATGCAGCAGTTAGCAGCTACTGGTCAAATTCGTGAAAAACAGCAATGACAGTGTCTTAAACATCCACCTGGAGTCAGCAGGAGCCACGACCCACTGAGGAGAAGCAAAATTCAGGCTACACACAGAAAGGCTTAGATAATAATAAAATCAAAAGCATTAAAATTGTTCATGAATAATGCATTAGACTGAGCCAAGTGTGCGTATGTAAGTGCATATTTCATTAAGAAAATGTAGATAGTTTAAACCAGGGGTGTCCAATCTTTGGGCTTCCTTGGGCCATATTGGAAGAAAAATTGTCTTGGGCCACACATAGGATACACTGACACTAATGACAGATGATGAACTATTGATAAAAACAAAGAAAGAAAGAAAGAAGGTCACAAAAAATTCTCATAATGGTTTATGAATTTGCGTTGGGCTGAATTCACCACCGTCCCGGGCTGCAGGTTGGGCATCCCTGGCAAACAGAAAGAAGCTAAAAGACAGAGCTCAGCTTTTATAATTAGAGGTCACTTAGCTGAAAAGATACAAATTATCTTGAATATTGATCATATTTTTGAGTATACAAAGGCAACTTAATTTTTAAACAGGTGAGATCAATTATTGTATAAAATAAGAGGGTCTCTAGTAGTTTTCTCTTAAGGAAAAAGACTCTGTGTTCAAAATCTTAATGGATTTACTTCTTGGGGGGTAAGAAAAAAAGAAAGGAAAAGAAATACTGACTGTAAGAGCAACGTGGTATAAATTGTAAGCAATTGTCTGATAACTTTTATACCTTTCTCCAAATGTAGCTAAGGCCAGTATTACTTTAAATGTTTACTGTTGTGGCCTAACATATTATTTGTTCATTTGCTTTACTGTCCTCAAGATAGTCACCCATTGATCCAGTCAGACACTCAATATTAGTGAGCAGGCATTTAGTGAGGGTCTATTATGTGCCGGGCCCTCGGCTACATGTTATAGAGAATGGGTGGCAGGTCCCCTGCCCTTTCAGAAGTGTATTTCCAAGGTGGGGGACAAGGTACAGGCACACACTCCCCGCCAGCCCCCAACTCCAAAGGCACACGATTCTCAGGGAGAGTGGAGAGAAGTAGGCCCCCAGGGAACGAGGCGTGTGTGCAGGAGACAGTAGCCCAGTGACGTTGGCCCTAGTGTCACGTGCAAGCAACGCAGAGAGGCTCAGCCACCGTGCAGCAGGCACCGGGTGCCACCGGGCATTCTGACCTGATTCACTGGGCAGACCAGCATCTCGGCACTGATCTGAGTCACGCGGGTGACGAATCGGACAGTCCGGGTTGCATTCAGCAGCAACACTCGATCTTATAGTTCTTCCCCAAATGAACGCAAGAGGAGCTTGCAAGATGGTGAAGTTTTGGAGCAATGCTTGGGTGGGATGTATGCTCTCAATATGCTTGATTTACGAAGAAGTGACCTCAACGGCACCAAAAATAGAGAACAATTATTACGGGACACATAACCATTGGCTGGAGTCTATCCAGGAGAGGATGGCTCGGATGCCAGCATTCCGTTTAGCAAATAACCCTTCCCGGCCAGTGGGTGACACTCGGGAGGCTTGGGCAAGCAGCTAGCAGACGTGGGTGCTGGGCGAACCCCAGAGCACGCCCCCCACACCCCTGGTCGATGCCGAAAAAACACTGCGATGCTGGCGTTTCTTCCTTATTTCCTGCCTGCCTGCCTCCCTCCTTTCCTTTTCCAAAGAAACCTGCCCAGGACGGGGCTCTATCTCAAGACCTGCCCGTCCAGGGGGCATGATCGGCAAGTAGATGCCCTCCCCTGTCACATGGCCCCTCCTTCATTCGTGGCTGCATGAATGTGTCCCCCAAACACAGAGGAGTCCCTAGTCGATGAAGAAGCCTGGACTTGTGCCTGGGCGTCAAAGCCCAAGGGGCAGTGCAGGGGCCAATGTGGGCTGCACCTGTCCCGGTGGACACTGGATGCAGAAGCTAGGGACCCGATGAGTGGATTGGAGGCCCCCAGAAGGCGCTGCTTGGGAAGCACTTCTCTCCTTGAACCCTACACCCAGGATGAGAGTCCCTCAGAGCCACACCCCTCTCCTTGGAGGGCCCGGTCACATGGGTGGCATCTGGTTGTAGGAGTTTGATGGTCTTAGCTTCCTCCCCTTCCAAGCCTCCCCTCCACCCTCCGCTGACGCTGCCCTGCAGATGGTGAGGCTGCGTCATGCACACACGGTGTGGGGAGCCCTGGAGGCCTCTCGGGTCCCTCCCTGAGCTTTCCCCAGGGCCCCTCTCGGTGCTGGTCACAGCACAGGACCTCAGGGGCCCGCTCCCTGCAGCGGCCTTGCAGAAAACCCCTCTATCCTGCTCTCCTGCTCGGACCCAGGACTCCGAAGCCGAGAAAGCGGCTCTCGTGTCTGCCAGCAGAGGGCGCGTGCGGCAGTGTGGCAGCGGCCCAGGCCGGTGCAGGTCCCGGCTCCTGGTGGTGGCATCTGCCAGCAGCTTAGGGACAGAACCGCCTTTGCTCCTGCCCATCAGCGCTGAGCCCAGGGCGCGCTCCATGGACCCAGCCAGCTGTGGGCCTCTCCTTCAGAGACCGGCTCGTCACAGTGCTGAGCCCAAGACCTGGCTCCCACAGACAGGGGGACGGTACCGCAGCTCCCAGGCGGTGCCCACGGGTGCTTGCAGTGGGGGCCGCAGGCACCTGGCACATGGTACTGTTCTCCTTCCGGCCACCTAGTGCGTCCCTGGGAGCTCCAGGACACCCAGGGGCCAACACAAGCTTTGGTGGGGCCAGGATCACCACCCACCGGCCTCCCTCTTACTCACCCAGTCCCCGCAGGGCCTGCGCCTGGGTTCTATCCTGTGTGTCCAGTGACCGGACCACACCGGTCAGCTGCGGTGAATAACCCGAGCCTTGTTTGTCTCTATAGCAACAGACCTACTACACGCCTCCAGCTTGTGACAGCACACCCCGGACCGGCTTCCGTGTCTGCCACACGTGAGGGACATTCGGGTGCCTCCTGCCCTAACATAATGTGGCATTATCTGCACGGACAAGCCAACCCTGAGAAGTTTCCTGTCCTTTTCTCTTTTTTAATCTCTTTTTTCTTTTTCCTTCTTTTTTCCTTGCAAAGCAGATAACTCCTCAGCCTCATGCCATTAGCTCTGAACTGTGATTCATGATGTAATAAAGGGACCCTTTCTCCAGGCAGCCACTTCTCCTGCTAGAAAATTCCTGCTTTTTGAACTTCCTCGTTATGGGCCTGGAGCAGCCATCCATTGGTTCAGAGCCGATTCCTTCTCTCCCCAGAGAGGCAGCAGACACGTCAAGGGTATGGCAGCTGGTGGGCACTTTGTCAGGAACTCGTGAAGGACTAAGTCCAACTCCCCTGCTAGCCTGCGATTATTCCGAATCCGGGGGTGTCAGCATCTGCCCGGGACTCAACGTGAAGCCTCCTTGTGAGATGCTGGTTCCGGCTGATTCCCTGCGGAGGGTTTGGTGTAAGAGCCCTGGAGTTTGGAGCAGCTCTAACACATCACAGTGGGCGAGTTCCCCCAAATCGAATCCATCTGAGGCCTTCCTTGTAGGCAGGCTGTCTATGGACCGTGTGCACCTCACCGGGAAAACCGTCACAGTGCATGTGTTCCTCTGGACACCAAAAGGACCCGTGGCCTCTTGAGATGCCACAGCGGGAACTGTGACAAGGCGCTACTGCTCAGCACGTGCCCACAGCTTCAGCCGCCGGGTCCCGTGCCTGCTCTCTGCGTGTGGGCGGGATTTCTTTTCTTTCTCCCCCAGTGGCTCCCAAGCTGACTCATGTCATGAACCGGATTAGAGAGAGGTGGGTGGAGCTGAGTGTGACGTCACAGGGGTGTGGGTAGGAGGGCTGCTTGGTCAGGGGAACAGAAGGTGCCCACCACAGTTACCTTCCTCACCACAGACTCAGAAAGGATGCTTATTTGTTAGAAAGCCATTTTCAGTGAGTCAGTGGTCTCTCGCTCTCAATTTGGGGTATATGATATTTTATTCTTTTCCTTCCCAGTTGAGCATACAAAATGGAAACGCGACCTTGGTCTGCTTTTCCTCTCTTGTCACAGTACCTACTCAGGACAGCTCCTGGGCACTTTCACGAGATGAACGCGAATCCTTGAAACGTTGCGTTGGCTCCCACTTAGAAAACCGCATTTCATGCAACGCCCACCAGGGAGCGTGGGGTGAGCAGGCGCCTGCTGCCCACGGGGCGGCACGCCGGGACGGCTTTGAATGCAGCCCCACACAAACTCGTAGACTTGCTTAAAACATGGTGAGACCTCTTCTGTGGCCACTTCGTTTAGCTTCTCAGCTAGCCTCCATGGGAGTGTATTTGATGTGTGGCCCAGACAGGCCCTCTTCCCATGTGGCCCAGGGAAGCCAGAAGGTTGGACAGCCCTGGTCCACAGTGAGTGACGACCCTGCGTTCTTCCCTCTGGAGACCCCGAGCCCAGGGTCTGTGGGCAGGTGAGTGGTCGGCGCTCCTGCCTTTAAAGACTTCAGGCTGCTCTGGTCACATCGTGAGGAGGAGCCCCTGCGCCATCGACCAGGACACCCCGCTGGTTCCACCAAAGTGGCCAAAGGGACACGTCCCTCAGGAAGGCTGACCTGAGAACAATGACCCCAGACGTACAGGATTTTCCAATAGCACGATGCTAATGGTTCGTGCTCTTTGGGCACCGAAGTGAATGAGCAAGAGGGGGGCCGTGCAGAGCACTCACATCTGCAGGACCCGAGGGCGCGTTGAGCCAGAGCCCGAAGAAAGGTTAGCAAAGGGCGAGCCGATGTTTTAAAAACTCCACTGCTTGTAAGCTCTGGAACCGTTATGCGCCAGCAAACATCTGTCGTGTACCATGAAGACACGAGGTACGTGTGGGTGAGCGCAGAACATCAAGGCGGAAACGAGTACACTGCAGCTGCAGGACGAGACGGGAGGCACGCTAGGGGCCGAGGAGAGGGGTTGGAGAAGCCCGAAGACCCGTCTGAGGCGACGGCGACGTCACCTGGAAGGGGGGCCGTACGGGGCCCACAGGCAGCGCTCGAGTGCGATGCACGGCTTGTCACCAGCACGTCCTCCCGTCCCGTGCAGGGACGTTGCAGGCGGTCGGAAGGAGCAGCAGCGAACAGTTTGGTACGCTGGTGGCTGTGGCTTCGCGAGAAGGAGAAACGTAGGGCAGAATGTAGGAAAGGTCTCTGGCCCCAGGACCCCGTTTTTATGCGAGTCTTGCAGGACGTTTGTCCTGTGGGTCACGTTTGGGGGAAGGCTGGATGGAGCAACGTGAAGCTCTGGTCCAGCTCTGAGGACCCGAAGGAGAGCGGGTGGGGTAGGGCTCACAGGGAACTGGAAGCTTTCCTGAGACGGAGGGGAGGCTTCGGGCGTGGCGGCCCTGGCTGGAGCCGAGCGGGGGTCCTGGCACGGCTGAGGGGGTCCTGCCCGTATGTCTGAACACCTCTCCCTCAGGTTCACAGCACGTCCTTCCTCAGGAAGCACCTGGAGCTCCCTCCTCGGAAGTTTTCTGGGGTCACAGTGATACGGGCAGCGTGCCCCCAGAGCACTCTGCCTGGGGACAGCCTCCACATGGCGAAGGACCAGCACACAGTTCCTCAGCCCACAGAGCCCGGGGCCCCAGGATGAGGGAGGCCCCGTTGCCCACAGCTCTGACCAGCTCATCAAGACCCCCTGCCTTGCCTTCTCCTTTCCATCTCCCACCCCCCACTTTCTTACTGGGGCTCCCCAAGGTCACTTCCCAGCCACCCACCTTCACCCAGATCCCGGTCTTCATCCGGGTCTGCTCCCGGAGATGCCCAACTAACAGGTGCTTAACTAAGAAAGAGGAGTAGCCATCGTTTTCCTCACAATTCCCGTGTACTGCTTCCTTCTTTTCCTTGGTGCCGTTCTAATTAGCATGCCTGTGTCAGCCCACCTGGGTACCCATCTACCATCTGTCATCTGTCAACCAGTCACCTACCTATCAGTCTGGTCAGTCTATCACCTATCTACCTGTCCATGCACCTGCTACCTAGCTAAAGGAAGGTGACCAGATTGTGACATTGGTAAAGCGGGACACCATTGACTGCGGGGGAGGGGGTTCTTGATTAAAAATTGGGTCTATCCCCCGCCGTTCCCTAGCTTGTCGTGCATTCTTTCCAAACATCGGGACTTTTTTAAAACGCCGCGGGATGTGGGACAAATGGTTAAAAATCGGGACTGTCCCGCCCAAAGCGGGACGTCTGGTCACCTTAATAAAGCATAAAAGTAAACAGAGAGTGTTACACATGACGATCGCGGGGTGGCACAGGGGAGGGAGAATTGAGTGTGTGTATGCAAGTGTGTGGTAGGTGCCTTCACATGTCTGTCAAGAGCTCTGACACAAACAGGGACTGCTTTTCATATTGAGGGGGAGACCATAGATGTTTTTTTAAATGCTTACCTAAAATACTAAAGGTTTCATACTCAACTTCCGCACTCTCACTAGGCAAGAATGTCAGCTTCAATACATGTATTCAGCACCTCTTTTGCTGAAAATGTGGTTTTCCTTACAACGAAGGAACACAGAGAAAGGAACCATATGGCGTTTCACTGCCGAGCTAGGGCCGCACCGGTTCCTGAGGAGGCGGTGAGGCTTGTCGCCTCACTTCCGTGGGGGCCAGCGCCCTCCCCTGCTGTTCGAGGGTATTTACTACAGGAGCAAACGCCTCCACCGTCTTGCCTTCGCGGCGCATCCTGACTCATCCCCGCCTGCACGGATCCCCACGCCGCTTCCGTTTGCTCCCCAGGCAGGGCCGTGTGAGGACCCAGTACCGTGGACCATTTCCATAAAACACACACCGCCACCGAACGTCCTTAAACTTAACTCTGAGGCTGAGTGTGAGATGCCTTTGTCAGGAAGACCAGATGTTAACAGGGAACCAGAAATTCTGTCTGTGACAAATGGTGTCAGTTTTCTGCCAGATTAGGTCTGTGTGTGAGACAGACTGGGGACCCCAGTGAGGTGCAGAGAATTGTAATAGTTCTTCAGCCTACAGTCCAGTGTGATACACTATATAGATCCAGAGAGGGCTACAACCAAGGGAGTGGCCTGCAGTCATTTTCGTGCGTGTATGTCGCAGGTGGGTTGGGAATCTCAGATCAGAGGAGGGCCCAGCATTAGCTAGTGCGCAGCTACCATCAAGATGGACGTTACTTACTAACAGGAGGGAGGAGGTGACAAGAAGTGGCCTGGACCGAGAGGGGTGGCCCATCTGCCCTCCTCTCCCCGGTGACGGCAGTATGGAGGTGTCAGTTGGGGAGCAAACTGGAGTGTGTGGCAAGTCAACGGCTTTGACCACCTTGCCACCATCTGAGGCTGTGGCTCTTGTGACTTTCAGAGCTATGAACAGTAGCTTCCCTGTCATCAACGAGAATTCGGCCATCCGTCCCCATGACAACAGATGACTATGACAAGTAGTCGATAATCCTTTGGAAGCGGCCGCTAACGACTGAGAGCCAGCAAGCGGCCCACACGCCGCCACAGCCGAGGCGCAGGGTGGTGTGAGCAGGAGCGAGCGGTGGGCCCGCGGCCGCACGGCTCAGCACGGGGGCGCCCGCAGTGTGAACAATGCTCGTGTCGCTGAGTGCGAAGGGCGCCGTGGGCCCAGGTCCTCAGCCCCTTCCCCCGGCCGCGGCCCCGTTCCCAGCCCCAGGCATGGCCTTTCGCCTCTCCTCCTGCTGTGCCTTTGCCTCTCCCTACTCGTCCCCTCCCCCTTCGGAGAGCAGGGCTGGGGGGTGGGAGGTGTGTGGCGACGTTGGAGCCAGAGGAGGGCAGAGTGACGAATACAGCTACACTCCACAACCAGGGTCCTTCGTGATGGTGCGGTGCTGGTCACGGTCTCCTGTCCGCCTCCTCACGGCTCCGCCCTGCCTCGGCTCCAAGCAGACTCAGCCTCTGGCTCCCTGTGAGCACAAAGGAGACAGTCCCAGAGGGTGTCCCCTGAAGTGAGAGGCGTGGGACGTCCTCTCTGCCGTCCCCTGTGCAGTTGCGGCCTCCCCTTACGCCTCCAAGTTGAAGTACTGAGCCACTCCTCCCCTGTGGCTCCAACTCGCTCACCTGTCTCAGGTGACATGCCTGCTTCTTCAGAACCATGGCAGGGAGTGGCCTCCATCGTTGTGACGAGGTGCTTCAAAACTCCGTTTGGTTACCGTAACTGACTTATATGCCCGGGAGTCCCTTCTTCAAATGTGAGGGTCAACGCCTTTGAGCGGTGCTCTCTTGTTTCAGAGAATGACTGACAGAGGCTGGGCCACCAACACCCCCTCAGAGGCCTGGAGGAAGGGTAAGGGGACTTTCGTTCAGTTCCCATCCTGGGTTCCTCACGTGTTAGGCATGAGAATTTGTCATTGTCTTAGGCTGCCAGTGTCAGCAGACAGAGGCTTCTCATCGCCCTTGTCCTTCTTCAGAAACAGCCCAGAGCAGTCCACAGAGAAGGTGGTATTGCTTGGTGGTTGGGTTTTGTCCGGACCACAGGTGAGTGGCTTGTGGCAGACCAGTGTCCTGGCAAATTCGGCCCATGGGCACACAACTCATGGTGGCCCAAGGCCCGGCCTACACGGCTCTGCCTCAGCCACTCAGAGCTGCGCCCTGGAATTCACCTTCCGGCTGTTTCTAGCTCTTTCTGCTTCTCTCCGAATGAAGACAAAGGAGAGTCCTAGGCGATGGAGGCGTGGCTTTGTGGAGTTTGACCAGGGAAGCTGCCCACATTTCCCTCCGGGATCGTCCCGAGGGGAAGAGAGCCAAGCGCAGGACAACTGCGCACTGACTGATGACCGCCCAGCTCCTCGAACTCAGCAACTCCGACACTGAACACGATGCCCACTCGCGTAACAAGCTCTAGGACTTCTGGCTGCGTGTCCTCTAACTCCAGAAGTGACGTCACCACCACCCCAGCCTCGTTGGAGCATCATTCTTGAACTTTCTTGCTCGTTTACCATCCACACAAAGCACCACCCAACTCTTGAAGGGTCCAGCTCCTAGGCCTTCTTGAATCAGATTCCCTTTCTTCCGTGCCCACCCCCAAGCCTACCCTGTTGCAGCGGACCGCGTTTCTCCCCGAACAGCACCGCAGAGCGTTTTTCCAAACGGGTCTGCTTGGCTTTGATCTTGGACTTTGAACTCATTCTCCATGTTGCTGTTAAGCTGTGCTTTCTATTCACACCTGATCTTACCGCCCTGTCGTTCGATACCCTTCAACAACAAAACTTCAATTGACTCACAGAGCAGAGGATGCCCTCACCATTCAGGGGGCATCTTATCTGTCCAGTCCTGTTCACTTGACAGTCACGTCTCCCACCTTTTGTTCTGACTGCTTGCAGACCTGGGACTCCCATGACAGACACAGAACAAACACACGCCCGTTTATTCTTTAGCTTTGCCTTCCTTCTGAGCTACTTAGCTGTCTCTTTCTCCAGGCAGAATAAATGGTGTGTCTGGAAAGTTATAATAACTTGACCTAACTTCCCACTCAACACCTAATGCAAAGACTCCAATTGTTACAGTTCAATTCAGACTGACGCCGTGAAATCGAATCCCCTGTAATGCTCAGGAGAGGACAGCACGCTCACAAAGCAGGAGAAACCCTGCAGCAAAAAGTAGGACCAGGAGGAAGGGGGTAGGAGGTTTCGATCCGTAAACCCCCATCAATCACCCTCAACATCCATCTACATTCTTGACTCTGTCTCTCCCTCAGTCTCAAATATAAAGACTTTTTCCATCAAATGCATATAAATTCTTACCCTTATGTGAATATTGTGTGTGTGTGTTAAGAATTACACGAGCAATCCTAGATAACTCCTTGGTTTAAAAGTCCCTCCCCAGTACTTTATTGCCTGGAAAATGCTTTCTTATTTTTCAAGACCATATACTGTCACCACAGCATTTTCACATGTGTCTGCAATGAAATCATGTATGTGTTCACTTGGTCATGCAATCCACTATTTCACACGTATGTATCGGCAGCCCCCCGTGACCCCACCCAGCTATCATAAAAGCCCTGCATGACGTTGTCCTTGGGAAGAAGACAAATCACTTTCACGTCGCTGTCAAAGGCCTGCATGGACCAGGTTCTCTCATGTCTCTGACCTCCTAGGAAACTTATGTGCATAGGAAAGGGCGTGGAGGCGTGGAGAAAATGGTGATCACTCGCATATTTTTAGACATACCTTGTATTATTTGTCTGTAATTTCTAGCTATTTAGAAAAATCTCCATAGATCATCGCCTCATGCCATGTGTTAAATATAATCCCCAATAGACCAAAAGGTAAATTCTGAGATTATGTGTGAATGTATTTATAAATGAGGAAGTATTTTAATGGTTTTTAAAATAAATTCACATATAATCTAAGATGGGGAAGGACTTGTCAGTATAACAGCAAATGAAGCATATATGAGAGTGAAATTAATGGATTTGATTAAGTACAGCTTTTTTAACAATTGGTGATTTATTTGTTTATTGTTTATTAAATGTATAGGAGGTGACATCAGTTAGTAAAATTTGGTAGGTTTCAAATGTGCAAGTCTACATTACATCATCTATGTGTTACATTGTGTGTTCACTACCTAGTCAGTTCTTCCATCACCGTGTATTTGACACCCCCCTACCACCCTCACTCCCCTTACCCTCAGGTAATCATATACTTCACTCATATGTTGAAAACAACAAAGGAACAAAACAAAAAGGAGACAAAAACTCATAGACACACTCAACAGTTCAGATATAGTTTTCTATCATATGGGCAACATCATAGGCAAATGTAAAGGACAAAAAACTCCTGGGTGAATATTTGCAAGAGGTTTGATGAAGCATGTGATTGGTGTATGCAAGAAACTCATGCACATCAATCAGCCAGGCACTAACACCTCCATGGACACTGAGTTAAAGTGCCCAGGAGGTTCCATGTTCTGTGATCATATGAGCATTTCTTGTCCATTGTTATTTTTAATATCACTATCATTACATGGAGAGAACATGCAGGTCCAACAGTCATAAAAATAAGGGTGAAACACATAAACCAATATCCATCCCCATTTATAATCAGTAAACTCTAAATTCTTAACAATTTTCTTCTATCAGTTTATCAAAAAATTTAAAATCAGAATCAGTACTAGTAAAGGCTATTAGTCACTTTGTGACAAATATTTTCCAGGTTTCTTGTTCATTTGTTTTGTTTTTTATCCTTGGAACACTTTTTCCCGCTCCTGAAGGTAGGTGTGGCCAGTGATTTACTCTGGACAAAGGCTGTAGACAGCAGGGGAAGCGTCCCACGTGGGCGGAGCTTAGGGATCCCAGTAACTGTGACAGTCAAGGTGGGAAACCCCTTTGTGATGCAGCCTGTTTCATCCTGGGTCCCTTGAGGAGGACAGTGAACAAGGTGACCCCGCCAATCTGCAGTGTGCACGGGCCATGGACAAGACAGGAATATTTGTTATGCGTGAAGCTCCGTAACTACAGGGTTCACTATTGTCATGTAAACTAGCCTATTCTGGGGTCACTGCTCACCAGGGACATTGAAATTTGGAGACATCTTTCTTAAAAGTTTGATAATATATAAGGAGGTTTGAAAGCCTCTCAGATTTGCGTTGTCTGGTGTGGATTCATTCACTCATTCATTAGATATTTTGTGTGTTTGTGTGTCAGGAAAACGGGATTAGCAGGTGCCAACAAAAGGTTATACAGCAATTTTCTCTCAAAGATTCTTTTCTAAGAAGTAATTGGAAAAAATAATTAAACACATGAAACACACTTTAAATGCAAGGTAAGTATCCAAGAATAGGAGAAAGCTAAAATAAAATTTATTCTACCCATGGGATAAAATGTTCTGCTAATTTATAATGTTAAAGTCATGTTCATAAGCATAGCAAATGGTAATTACATAATAGTGAAGAAAGCAAAATAGTGTTCAAAGTATAGCACAGTATAAAGATATACTTACAGCATATTATAAGATAATGTGCATATATTAAAAATAAGGTAAAGTTACACATCAACTTATTAAAATTGATCATCTCTGAGTTGAAGAAAAAAAGTGATTTTAATTTTTTTCTTTGTATTTTTGCATGCAGAAGTTTAGTAGGCATGCTGTATTTTTAAATGAAGTTAAAAAAAGAACTCATTAAAAGAACCCTTTCTATCAATTCACGGGGCTCTCATGAGGATAAATTAAATTATATTTTTAGTGTACCTATAATTTATGCTTAACAACTACGGCATTATTAAAACAAAACAGACCTAACTCCAAAAGAAACAGAAGGGTAAAACAATAAATTCTACTCTGATCCAAAATGATAAAACTGCTTATATTTCCAGTGGCTGAGTGCCCTAAAAAATAGATCGACTTTAGTCCAATAAGACTATAAAATGCAAATAAAGTACATATTTGCATAATAATAGTCAGCTCTCAGCCAACTCCCAATTTCCAAATTGAGAACCCCAAGAAAACAGAGGCATAGCCGGTATTCTTTGCTGTAACCATGGTGGAGTTAGTTCTCCCTGATCCTCAGAAATGAAAGGAAGTGGAGATTATATCACTGATTGTTGGTGAGATCATGCTAAAATTAATCACACTGGAAATGGGGTAGAATGAGGTTTTATTTTTGTTCAATGCTGCCTTCCAGTTGTTTGTATTTTCTCCCAATAATAAGTCTTACTCTTTACCTGAGTCATTGGTTTTGTCATCTTTCTCAGTATGAAGACTAGGACAGAGAATGTGGGGGTCCTACGCAAGTTCACCACCACTAGCCGATAACTTCATCAAAGTATTTATTAATAGCAAACTTTAGAGACTGATATTAGCATCGCCTAGCATAGCCTTTACAATTTTTGAGGTAGATGGGTCAATTGCTTCTACGTCTTTTTCTTACCGTAAATAAGAAAGCTTGGGCAACCTTTCTGCTCTTGGAAATAGTTTTGCCCAAACGCCACTCAGTGGGGCCCAGTGAGGCTGACTTCTGCCGGGGCAGAGTGGCGGGTTCAAAACATGCCCTGAAGGAGACACCATGAGGTAGGGTGTGGGGGTCCAGTGGGGGTCCAGTGGGGCTGATGGGTCAGGTTCATCTCAGGAAAGTGAATCAAGGAAGTGAACATACTAAAGACCATGGGTGCTGACAGGTGTCTCACTGTCAGAGGACAGAGTGACACATACAGCTGTGGGAAAAAGCAAGCATGAACTCTATTTGGGAAACCAGTATAAACGTGATTCCCAAATCATAAAGAAATCAATGTAAATTCTCTTTTGAAATAGACACAACAAATCCTAACAAGATATTGGCAAACTGAGCTCAACCACGTAATAATGATATATCATCACTAACTAGAATTTACATTAGGACTCAAAGAATGGTCACAAATTAGAAAGCCTACCAGTGATTCTGGTAAACTTTGTGACTTCAGCACATGCTACTCTCTTGCCTTCCTTCCTCTGCTCCATGAAAGTGTAAGTAAGTCATGGGAGGCATCTCTCTCCTTGAGGGACAGAACAATGGGAACAGGAAAATAAAGAGAACAAATATTTTGAAATAAAAGTAGGAGTCTGTGAACTGATGAGGAGATGAGGAACCTGAAACATTCTCACAGTGGGAAATGCAAAGGAGACAGCAGAGGTGGGAGCTGGTCTGAAAATGGTAATGGGAGGCCAAGCTCACCATTCTGAACCAGGGGGGCCCCATTTATTTGCCTGTTCTTGGCTTTCTCATCTGAGCAGCCACGGTGCACCCCTGAGTCACTAAGCCTCTATCGGGAGACTTGAAGGACCCCAAGAGAGAAAAACAAATAAACTTTCAAAATCATGGCATTTGACTATGGGGAGTGGGCAAGTCATCAACACTGCCAAGTCTGTAGAGAATCTGATCTTCATGTTCTCATCTCACTGGTGATCAGGAGCCAATATCGTGAGATCACCAGCTATTTGATAAAGCTTCTGACATGAAGGAAATGAGCCCCAGTAAAGGGGAAACATCAAAGGAAAGACATGTCATGAAAGGAACAAAACAAAATTTAAACCAGGAGAGAAGGAGTAAAAAAAACAAACAAACAAGATGATGATGATAAAACCCTAACAAACAAAATAATACTTTGTCCATAAACAAGAACTGGATGCTATGAAAAAGGGATAACTACTAAACAGGAGGAAGCTCCTGGGGCGTAATAATTTAAAGCAGAAATATTTCAATAGGAGCGTATGAAACAGGCATAGACTAGCCAACAGCAAGCAGAAAGAAAATGGCAAAAATAAGAGAAGATTGGATGAGCAATGAAAAGTGGAGGTTGGTACAAGAGTCCAAAATGTAATCATTAGGCATTTTAAAAAGACAAAGAGAAAAAAAAATTAGAAGAAATGATCTCAGAAAAATTTCCCAGAAATGAAAGCTGCCCATAGTTTGCAAAGATTCCCCATGTGAGCCCAGCAAAATAAGAAAAGACTCACAACAAATAAATGTCATTTCTGCAGGAAAGAAGAGAAAAATCTGAGAAACATATAAATCAGAACAAGGTGGAGAACATAGCTCATAGTTAAAAGGTAAGAAAGAAAAAAGAAAAACAGCTTTGCATTTCTCTTCTTTAATATGGGAAGCTTGTAGACAGTTTAGCAGGACCTGCAAAACGCAATAGAAACTGATTCCACCCAGACTTTTCTATCCAGCCAAACGACTAATTAAATTGGAAGGTTAATGCATTTTTTTTGAGACAACAAATACATTGCAAAGGCGCATGCCTTCGAAAGCTATGACATTTGAGTGTGACAGAAAGAGGGAGTAAAGGAGGTAGCACTAGGCCCATCAGCGAGGGCCATGGTGCACAAGGTCACAATTGTCTCTGTCACTGTCATGGACACACAGGGGAGAGCCGTGTTGGCCCCACACTACTCCTGCCCTGGAGGAATCAGGAAACGGAAAAGCTGGAGTCTAGGACCCAGGCTACTCAGCGAGGAGCTTCCTGGGGAGAAGAAGCAGGGTTAGAGAGAGACCTGCCCCGGCTAAGAGAGCAAGAATAAGTGCGTCATTTAGAAACACCAAGACCAATATCTCATTAAAAACAAACACTTGGAGGCGACTGGTTATGTAGAGCAAGACGGGGGATGGCAGGAGAGGAACAAGAAGGTATTGTCATTTGCTACTCTTTTTTATTATTCACTTTCTGAAATATGTGCACTTATTATTTTGGTGAAAAAGGAAAAATGTAATTTAAATGACTATGGAGAGATGAGATTTCCACGTAACTTGCAACATTAATAGATTAAAGGAGAAATAAATCATGCTCTCATCTGAATAGACAGACACAGGGAGAAGATTTCGTAGAAGTTCATGCCATTCATCATTAAACAAACCTTAATGACCCAGAATGGAGGCCCGCCCCCCATGACATGATAGAGTATCTACTAAAAACATAAAACCAACATCATACTTCATGGAATATTAGAAGCACTCTATTTAAAAATCAGAAATTACACCAAGTCACCGGTCTCACTAGTATTCACACTAACCGTTTTACTGAAAAACACTAAAAACTAAATAAACAAATAAAATTCAAATGGATGGGATAGAAGGAAATAGTACTGTCACTAGTGAAGATGATATGATTTTTTTACATAGGAAACCCCAGAGAATCAATGTTCAGACTATTAGAACCAATGCAAATTGCATAAGTGATAAATATCAATTAGTATTTCCTTTATATTGGTAATAAATGCTTTTTAAAAGTGTAATAAAGATACAGGCAATATTTTGGTGGTTACCAGAGGAGAAGGGGGTTGGAGGAAGAGGTAAGGGAATTCAAATATATGCTGATGGGGAGAAAAAACAACAACCTGATTCTGGGTGGTGAGCACACAATGCAACACATGGATGATGTACTGTAGAATTGTATACCTGGAATCTATGTAATTTTACTAATCAATGTCACCCCAATAAATGTAATTTAAAAATAAAAGAGAGAAAGGAAGGAAGAGAGGGAGGGAGGGAGGGAGGGAGGAAGGAAGGGAGAGAGAGAGAAAGAGAAAAAGGAAGGAAGGAAGGAAGGAAGGAAGGAAGGAAGGAAAGAAGGAAGAAAGGAAGGAAGGAAGGGAGGAAAGAAAGGAAGAGGGAGAGAAAGAAAGAAAAGAAAAAAGTATGACAGAAAAAACACAAACAAAAAATCAAAATTTCATAATGAGACAAAAATAAACCTAAGAAAAATGTGCAAAGCCATTAATAATGGGGAAAACGAAAGTGAGAGAAGATACAGCTAAACACAGAGAACTGTCCTCCTCACAGATGAGGGGCCGCAGTATAGTAAACAAGTCCACTTTCCCCACATTTGCCTGCAAATTTAAAACAACTTCAATCAGAAGCCCTGAAGTAATATTTCTGTGAAAGCTTACACATTCATTCGGATATTTGAATGGACAATGAAAGGTGCAGGAATAGATACTATGCTTTTGAAGAGTCAGAACTGGGAGAGGCACCGTGGGGCCGATGTGCAGAACCGCCCTGAAGGGCAGTTAATAAGCTGAGGGGCTAACAGCACAGAGCACCCTGGGGGAGCCAGGCGTGTGGAAAGTATGGTAAATGCGGGGACTGGCTTCACAGACCAGTGAGGAAGAGATTATTTCAACGAGCAGATTCATGACCATTAACTGTCCACTTGGAAAAATAAAGTCAAATTGAGCTCAGAGTGCATGCAGTACACCAGTGTAATTCTGGTTGAATGAAGAAGTATCTTAAGAAAACCCTTCTCTCTCCTGCCTGCTACTTCTTCCATAGTTGGTTCTAATTATTTAAATAACACAAAACAGCCTGGAGCAATATACATAAATTTGATTACTTCAAATCATAAAACTCTGGTATCTCCGAAGACAATGTAAACATTTAAAATGCACGTAACAGTCTAGAAGAGGACAATTTTGCTGAATGTAACAGGCAAGAGATAAACACACATAATAAATGAATAACTTCTAGAAAACAGTAAGAAAACGAAGAGCCAGCTCCAGAGGAGATGTGACTACCCATCACATTTGTGAATAAAAGCTGAACCTTCACTAATAAGCAGAGAAATACTCACTCAAGAGGCAAACAAACCCCATATCTACAAAAGAGAGAAAGGAAAGAAGTCAGAGTAATGGAGTAATGTGTTCGCCAGCAAGCGTGGTTTTCAGCTGCTTTTTTCTACTCTTCCTCAGGGGTCTAACTAGTGCAGCTATTGTGAAGATAGTGTGTCAGCATTTTAAAAAAATAAAAAAGTGCCTTTCCTTGAGCAAGCAATTCCACTTCCAAAAATGTAACCTAGATGAATTATTGCACTTGCATGTGACAAGATACACATAATAGTGTTTATTGCAACATGGTTTGTAACACTAAAAGGTTGGAGACACATCAAATGTCTTCATTTGAAGACAGGACAAATAATATGGCACCAGTTGTAATGCTCAAACTTGACCATTGTATAGAGGGTGCAAAAAAAAAAACTGTATTAAAATTGTAATGCTCAATATATGCCAATAATAAAAGATGATACAAGTCACGTTTGACTTCTGCAAATATAAAAGTTGCTCAAAGTGGCTCCCATCAGCATCCAGACACTTCTGAGTTCAGCGAACTACAGCTTGAGCAACGTTGACCAAAGCATTCACTAGTATCGCTGCACATGCCATTTTAATTGACCATGCGTCTCAAACTTACCACAAATGTGTGCAATTGTGAGGCGTGTTGGAGGTACTGTTGCACACTCATGCCTCCATTGTCATCGAACTTCCGCAATATTCTTGAATTTCAAACATCACTTCAAAATGATCCTGTGCTCCTTGAACAACAACCGTGCTTCCACCAGTTTCTTTCACTGCCCTGCCTGTCACGTGGTGATGGTAGCATTCAATTGATAAATGCCATCTTTTGAGCAAACATCCTACAACACATTGCTACTTGTAATTCAGTTCAACTTCAAAAAGTAATACATAGATAACATCTCTCGAAATGTGTATACAGACCGAGGAACTAAAATGGTAGCATGAGAAGCACTCCTGGAAAACTCTGTTGGAAATTACAATTAGAACAACAGTAATTCAACAAGGGATTCCCTATACAACACACAAACACAGCTAAGAGACCCACTCATTGCATCGAAGTACTTGCAGGTGGGCAGAGGGGCAAACTGAGGAGGAGGGAAGGGGGTGTGCAGAAACGTGGGCCACACGTCCCTGCCTGGATCTCTGCGGCTGCAGGAGGGAGGAAGGAGCTGGTGGTAGACAGTCCCAGACCTCACCTGGTTCGCAGCACAGAGAAAAGGAAGTGCAGAGGCAGGTGCCGCAGGATGCATCGCCTGCATTTATTCTGCTTCTGAAAGCAGGAGGGGGAACAACAGGGGTGGTGAGAAGCCCCAGCCCGACCTCACGCCAGCCCAAAAAGGCTGCAGGTGCAGTTCTCTCTCCATGAGCAGTCCTACCTGAGGGATCAGCATATAAAGCAGCTGATTCCAAAACAGGGCCAACCGAATACAGGAAGGTGTAAGCCTGCACCGCCCTCAGCAACAGGCAGAACACAAAGGCACTGGTCACCGCCCCGGCCGCCTGTCCAGACCTCTGCAACCCCTACCTCCACCCACCATTCCAGCGGGCCCCACAAGAAACTAGCAGAGTGTGGGGTTAAGGAGCAGGTTGTCTACAGACAGACAGGCCACCACAATGAGGAAACGACCCAAAGAAGGTCAGAAAGTTACTTTTCATTGAAATGGATTAAAAGCTGCAATTAAAAGGCATGCAGGATATTGTGCTGAGTGGCATGTTGGACAGAGAAAGACAGATGCAAGTTGACTTCACTTGTAGGCAAGATCCAAAGAAGAAAATAAACAAGTGGAACAGAAACAGGGTCATAGATACAGAAGATACTTGGATTGTTGCCAGATGGGAGGCGGGTGGGGGGAGTGAGTGAAATAAGGGGAAGGGATTGGGAAGTTCAGACAAGTTGTCACAAAGTAATAGTTATGGGGACGTAGGGTAAAGCATTGGAATATAGTCAATAATGTTGCAATAACTATGTGTGGTGTCAGCTACTAGATTTGTTTGGGTGATGGGGGAGGGGTGGAGGGGTAGGGGAAAAATGGGGAAGAAATTAAGAAGTACAAATTCATAGTTGCAAAATAATCACAGGGATGCAAAGTTCAGCATAAGGCATACAGTCAGTAACATGATAATAACTCTGTATGTTGTCAGGTGGGTACCAGATGTATCGGGGTGATGATTTTGAAAGTTATATAAATGTCTCATCGCGATGCTGTACACCTGAAAGCAATACAATGCTGCATGTCAAATGTAGTTGAAAAATAAAAATAAAGAAATAAAACTTCAAAAAACTGTGCGTACAGTTTCTGGTACCCCCCGGTATTTATCTTTTCATATCCATGCAGACATATCTCAAAAAACAAAATGCAGATGGATAAAGCAAAATGGACATCAGTGAGTATAGCGTTACATCCTCACATATGAATAGTAAACACAAAGCAGGATGTAGTTTTAGGAATGAGATCTATGACCTATACATGTTAAAAACACAGAAATTATACTTTTTTTCCCTTCTAACAATACTTGACTCTGCACAGAAGTAGGGTACGCAGCGCTCCTGCTGTTAGCTCCTGGGGGCTAACAGTGATTTTGGCTATAGCTTTATTACTTTATGTCCTTAAATTAAGGTGACCAGATTGTAACGTTGGTGAAGCGGGACACCATTGACCGGGGGGGGAGGGGGTTCTTGATGAAAAATTGGGTCTATCTCCCGCCGTTCCCTAGCTTGTCGTGCATTCTTTCCAAACATCGGGACTTTTTTAAAATGCTACGGGACGCGGGACAAATTGTTAAAAATCGGGACTGTCCCTCCAAAAGCGGGACATCTGGTCACCTTACCTTAAATAGACTGTCATCAGATAGTATATAAATGTCAACTGTTCTCGTTATAAATGGTAAGCATATTCTTAGCAGTTATCTGTATTTTTAAGTTAAAAAAATAAGATCATCACCCCAATAAACTTAATAATAATAATAATAAATCAATGTATAAAAGGACCCCTAACAATCCAAACGACGCCCCACTGGACGCCTTGTCGAAGCCTGTGCTTCAACCTGGTTTCCGTGTGCACGGGACTTTCATGGTTTTCATGTCGGTGTCATCTTTAATAAAACTTCAAAGCCACGTGGAGCCATTTAAACTGTGCAGCAGGCCTCTGAGAAACGAAAGCTGAACCGGGGTCCCGCGGCTTTAAACTCGGTTGAGCTTTGATAATATCTTCTGTTCATATGAATTCTTTCATCCCCAGAATAGTAAGCTCTTCAGATGTGTTAACCCAAAGGGGTCTCCACAGCCCCCAACCCCCGGGGATGTGGAATATTGGCTGGTGTTATTTGGAGAATGCAAATGGCGATACACTTAGATTTCTTCTAAAAAGGCAAGGCGAAGGCACCAGTTTCGTGAAACCCAGAGTACGTGGCCATGGGGTTCGGGTTAAGTCCCCTCTTCCTTCATCATTCCCTGACCGTCCTCTCCACGACGCAGCCTCAGTCTCGCGCTCATGGCTCCACCCTCACCCTCAACAGCTCATCCCCTCGACGGGTTTTCACGTGTTGCAGAGGAGCACACCCAGAATTCTCTCTAAGTTTCGATATAGATCGTAACTGTCATCAGCATAGCGACATCTCTGCTCAATTCTCTGCCCCTGACCCTTGTCCTGTCCTTCCACCCTGCCATGAAGCATCCCCGGAATGAAGAACACCTCTTTCCCTGGGTAGCTCAGGTGCATTAGAACCTGCTGTGAGTTTGGTGCGTTGCCATAGAGACCGGAGATGTCTGGCGTGGAGTGGGGGCGGGTCACACAGCGGTTTGCCGTGCAGGGGACGGGGCGGAGCTCGCTGCATAATCGACCATCTCTCTGTTCACTTTGTAGCTTGTAGACTTGACTAGAACACGTTCCCAGCGCTCGCCCCCTGGGAGCCTCCCTCCTCTGCTTACCCGAGAGACTAACCACGACGCAGGTCACTTTTTCACTTCCATTCAACGTAAAAAACCTTCATAGATGCCATGAGACATGGATGAAGAAGACACAGGATGCACGTGAACATGTTCAAAGATGCTCAAAACACCCTGTATCCCCCAAAATAAGACAGTGTCTTACCCTGTTTCCCCGAAAATAAGACAGTGTCTTATATTAATTTTTGTTCCCAAAGATGCGCTAGGTCTTATTTTCGGGGGGATGCCTTATATGTATTTCAGCAAGAGGCAAAACTGTAAGTAGGTCTTATTTTCGGGGGATGTCTTACTTTCGGGGAAACACGGTACTTGTACGCTTTGCATGTATGGACTGCGTCTTCCTCTTTCCGTTCTTTCCTTTTGACTGAAGGACAGTGATAGTCGCTCCTTGGCCTGGTGTCCTCGTCCTTTCGTTGGCTAAAAGCCACGTGTCATCTCAGCGCACCCCTCTCCCCGGGGCTGCCTGGAGGCAGGACAGAGCCACGCTGGCCACGGGGATGCGCAGCCTCAGCTCCATTGGCCAGAGGGTCCCTTGCGTCTGAATGAGGTCGGTTGGTGAAGGAGGGATTGAGGGACCAAAATACTCCTAGGAATAAGTTTCGTGCAGCCTTCTGGTCATTTCACGCAGGGGTGTGTGTGTTTAGTGAATCGGGCTACTGGAGAGACCCTGGAGCTATGACACCAAAGCAGGTGGTCGAGACTTCGAATTATTCCAAGGGAAACGATGACCTTGCCTGCCTCCGGGCCACGCATTTGCCAAGCTCTCCCTCGTTTCACTGCCACAGTGACCCCGCGAGGAAGTGCATCGGGCATGGAGGTGACAAGCAGCACAGAGCCCTGTGCACCTGGTGCTCCGTCAGTGCACACGGGTCCCGGTCAGCCTGCCAAAGCCGCTTCCTGCGTGCGTCACGCGGACGCCCACCCCTGCTCTAGCGCTGTGGCGTTTCCACCTGGACGCCTGCTCTCCTGTCACCGTAACAGGGGACAGAGAATCACAGAGCCACCTTCCAGCACTTCCCACAGCACGATAAACCCCAGGGTGCAGGAGGCGGGGACTGGGCATCGTGAGAAGCACGCGTAAGGTGGCCCAGGGCTGTGCCACCAAACTTATCTCCACTGTATGGGGAGTGCGCCCCGCTTATTGTCACAGATTGTGAGGTACGCCCAGGCTTCTGAGACAGACCTTCTAGCCCGGAATTCTGCTCCGTACGTACTCCACACACACTCACTGAACCTGGCCAGGCAGCAGGTGACACGGCTGTCACCTCTTCCTACCTTACACGTGGTCTCCTGTCGGCCCCCAGGACTCTGCTGTCTCCTTGTCTTCCTTCCCTTTTCAGGGTCCTTTCCTGGTTATCTATTTGTGTCCTCTGACTTGAAGCTTTAGCTTCCCACATTCTAGAACTCCTCTCTATTCTTTTTTTTTTTTTTTTTTATCTGTTGCGAGCATTGATCCACTATTGTTGTTTTTTTATTGTTGTTTGTTTTTTTTGTTTGTTTGTTTTTATATCTTTTTATATTTATAGAGAGTAATTATTTTATCTTCAGTGCATATTTATTTCTATTTTACTTTTGACAGATAGAGAGACAGAGACAGCTAGAGAACCGAACTGTGGGAACTCCCCAGTTCAGCATGTGGGTCCTGCCTGGGCCGGAGCCGGGATTCGATCCTCGGTCCTCGGGGCCTCAAAGCGAGCGCTCAACCCGCTGAGCCGTCCTGGCTTTCCCCTATTCTTTTTTTTTTTAAGATTTATTTTTTATTGCTTATGACAGAGAGATAGCCAGGGACAGAGAGAGACAGAGGGAAGGGGGAGGGCCCAGAGCCGTCTCCATTGTTGTACATCATCCGTTTTCGACAGGGTTTCATTCCACACAGGTGGGTGGGGCCGCACAGGGCAGGAACCAGGCTGGGGGGACTCCGGCATGGGAGGCACCCCCCCATGAGCTGGGGGCTGAAACAGCGTCCTCCCACCTGGGAAGCTCACCCCAGTTCAGCATATGGGTTTGCACGGCCGGGGCCAGGACTCAATCCTAGGACCCCGGGGCTGCAAAGCGAGCACTCAACCTGCTGAGCCATCCCGGCTCCCCGCCTCCCTATTCTTGTCCATCATATCCAGTCTCGTGAACTCAGTTATCACCCACCCACACACACAACTTGATGAAGTCTACCTCTCTGTTGGAACACCCCTCCTGGGCCTAGAGTCTATTTGAAACCATGTCTGTGGCTCTCCTTGGATTTCGAATAGGCTACTTGCCATGGACGATACCCATCACCCCATCTCCACTGCCCCCCACCTCCGCCCCATCTCTGTAGATGGCGACGCTGACTGTCAAATTGCTTGACTCAAATGTTTTGGAGTCCACTTTGACTTTTCTCACTCCCCATATTTAATCTAGAAGCATCTGGTGAACTCTGCCTTCACGGTACTCTGCCCACCTCTTTGGACTTAGTTCTTGTAAGAGCTGCTTCATTCGTGTTCTGCGCTCCCTTCTCTAGTCTGCCCTGTGTCCAGTGTCTCTATTAGCCCCATGGGATCCAGAGGGATCCTGGACAAATTGATATTGAGTCCTCTCACTCTTCTCCATGAACCTTCTACTAGCAGAGCAAGTTCACATGTCTCTAGTTTCCGGAAAGGCTTACAAATCCACCCCCTCCACCCCTCGCATGCTGTTTGTACTCCTCCACCGCTTGTTCCTCATGTCCCAGCCACGTTTTCCTTCTCGCTCTTTCGTGAGCCTCCCAGCCACGCTCCTACCCCATGTGCTCCTGGATCCCCTGCCTGGAATGTCCCTCCATCAAATATGCATGGAGTTTGCACTCCCAGCTCCTCTGGGCTTCCCCTTGTTCTTTTTCTAATTAACTCCACGGTGGCCACAGAACATCTTCGGTGGGGCTTGCTTTATTTTTCAACGGACTGAGACTTGCGTTAGGGCCTAGAATATGACCTATCTCGGTAGATGTGTTCTGTGCAGATGGAAAGAACGTGCAGCCTGCTGTTGTTGGATGGAGTGGTCTATTAATGTCACTTAGGTAAAACCGATGAATAGTTGTGTTCAAATCTTCTGTGTCTTACCTGACTTTACGTCTATGCATTGTATTAATTATTGAGAGAAGACCATTGAAGTCTCTGTCTGTAATTGTGGATTTTTCCATTTTTCTGAAAGTTTTTCTTTCATGTCTTTCAACGCCCTGTTATTAGATGCATAAGCATTTGGAATTGACATGCCATCTTGATTAAAACCCTTTTATCTTTATGAAATAATCTCCTTTAGACCCTGTAACATTCTTTACTCTAAAACGTACTTTGTATGATATTAACATGGCCACTCCAGATTTCTCTAGATTGGTGTAAATATTGAATAATTTTTCAACGTTTTCACTATTAATCCACTGGTGTCTTTTTATTTAAGCGTTTTCTTATAGACAACATGTCTTTGAGCGTTGCTTTTTTAATGCAGTCTGACACTCTCTTTTAATTTGGAGGGTTACACCATTTGTATTTGATGAGATTGTTGGTATGGTTAAGTTTAAATCTGTTATCTGCTATTTATTTTCTTTTTCTCCCATCTGTTCTTTGTTCTCTTCGCCCTGTTTTTCTGCCATCTTTTGACTAACTGAGCACGTTTTTGATTCTACTTCATTTCCTTATTAGCTACAACCAATCAGGTTAGTGGTACACGTCTTTAACTCATCACAGGCTTCCTTCATTGATGTCCTACCTCTTCACGTATCAGGCAAGAACACACAATGCTGTGTGTTGTCACTTCCTGCTTCTAAGCATCGGTGCTGTTACTAACACGTTTTTCTTTGACGTGATGTAAACCCCACTGTATGGCTATTGTCATTGTTTAAAGAACCAGTCATCCTTTACAGGCATTTAAATAAGAGTATAAAAACATTATGCGTTTATACTGGAAGTTTCCACGTCTGTGGCTTTCTTTCCTTTGTGTCGGTCCATCCATGGCTCCATTTGGCATCATTTTGTTCTTTCTAAAGGCATTTGTTGAACATTTCTAATAGTGCATGCTGCTGGTCATGAACTCTCAGTGTTTATATATACCAAAAATTTCTTCTTTTATGCATTTTGTGAGGTAAAGAACTCTAGAGGGATGGCTTTCCTTCCCCTCTTCCAGTGCCTTCAGGATATTCTGCTACCTCCTTGCTTGCGTTGTTTCTGATGAGAAATTGACTGTCACCCTATGTGTCGTCTTCTCTGTTTATTGTGTCTGATTCCCCCTCTGGCTGCCTTTATGATGTCGCATCCATCTCTGGTTTTGAGCAATGCAGTGATGATGTGTCTTCATGTCATATGCTTCATGGTCTTTGTGCGTGGGATTCAGTGAGCTTCTTGAATCTGAGCTTATAGTTTACATCGAGGGTTTAAAATGTTTGGACGTGATTCTCCCACCTGCTCTTTCTGCCCTGCAGCACCCAATCCCACGTGCAGCGAGGCCTCTGAGTCTGGCTGGGGAGCCTGGTGCCACTCTTGGCTCTGCGTGAGCTGCTCCTCCCAGGTTTCAGGTGAGCCTTCCTCCTGTCTCAGATCGTCTCTAACCTGCATGTACAGCTCCCTTCTCTATGAGCACTTCCCGTAAACACGGACTGTGCTTCACGGCCATTTCTGTCCCCTCGTGCTTTACTATTTTCCACTGCAGTGACCACCTCCTGACACAGTCAGCCTCATGATGGTAGGAACCCGATCCACTTCATTGACGGCTCCGCCACTTACGTTGACGATGGAGTCGCATACACAGTAGTTGCTCAGTAAGTATGTGCAGCGTGGACAAGCAGGCGATTGAATGTGTCAACGAACTATTGAATGAAGGCGTGATTGAATGAGCAATTGCATGACCAGATTAAAAAAAAAATACCACTCCCAGGAAGATGATCCACATCCCTTCCTATGCCAATAACATCGGACAATGTTTCAGCCACCTCTGGGTCCACTATGACTCAACTGATGCTGTTGGTGTGTTGTGTGTACATGGGCAGCATCAGTCACAGCCTTAGTTCTGGAACCAGGCAGGGGATCCGAGGAGGAAGGTGGACCCTCTCAGGGTTCAGTGTAAGTGGCTGGCAGGTGGCGGCTTTACCTGTGCTGTGTACAGGGTCTCCAGGTAGAACCAACTGAGACCAAAGAGCACTTGTGTGGCTGTAACATTACACATAAGTGTGAACCAAATGAGTGAAGAAAACCAGTCAAAGAAGAGACTGGAAGGCAAGGATGAGGAAAGACTTAAGATGATGTAGACAAATTCCCACCTCCCCCCACTGAAGTTCAAGAATAAGGAGTGAAAAACAAGAAGGATATGGGAGAGTGGAGGAAGGACAGAAGGACACCCCAGGACTCAGACTGACCCTGGTGGGCGCTGAGTTCTCTTCAGATGCCCTTGGTCCCAGCCACTGCGGACCTCTGCTCACCACCCCTGGGTTTTCTCAGGCGGCCTCTCCCAGTTGCCATAGAATCATGATGCCCGACCATGAAGCCCCAGGTTGAATTCAGAAAAGAGGACACACATGCTCAGTATTGCACAAGTAGGGCTGACATGGCCCTCTGGCTTCAGGATGCCCACCGGGGAGAGGCGCGCTCCCAGAGGCCCATGCAGGATTGAAGGCCAAGGTACCGCTCAGCTTCACACCCCATGGACGGCAGCGCTGACACAGGACGGCCCGTGTGCCCGCTCAGCTTCACACCCCATGGACAGTAACACTGACACAGGATTGCGAAACCTTCCTGGGCCTGGAGGAGAATTCCAGGCACATCCTGCAAACCGCAAACAAATCACAGACTCGGCAGCAACAATTGCTAAACATCAATCATCATTTACAAAGGAAAACTCAGGAATGCCAGCAGCTTTGGAACGGTGTTTAAAATATGGATATTGTCCAAGCAAAGTAAAAAAGAATCTAAGTGATTGCCTAGCAAAGAGCATTTCAGAAGAGCAATTTCTGAGAGCCTCATTACATTGTATGTATGAAATCTAACCAAAAAGCAGTAACAGCAGTCATCCATTACAGAAAAAGTGTTTTGAAATGCAAATCAATTTTTAGTGTCTTTTTTAAGATGGATGCTCATCTATTGGTCCAAATAATTTTCTATACATTCAAAACCAGTCAAATGATTATTTATTGAATCTGAGTCTGATGTGAAATTCAATAGGAATTGCAGACATTTCAATACAATGCCATTTATTAATGACTACTAATGACCTCAGTGAATTTGGAGCATCTTACATGAAACCACAGATTATTGGCTTCGACATCAGAAAAACAATCTGAATACTTTGGTCCATGTCTCTCTGTTCTTCACAGCTGTAGATTTTCAGGGCAATTGGGGTCTGCAGAATGGCCAAGGCACCAACGGCTGTTGGTGAGCAATCAGGATTCTGGGACAGCTGGCTTATATCCGTGTACCCTGAAGAGGGTAGAAAATGATGGCTTCCCAGTGTCTTCCCGAATTCAGGCTTCAGCATGTTTTTCAGTTGAAGGTGCTTTTGGCACTTCTGGGTAGGAGACCAGCAGTAGCATGGATTCTGTACACCTCAACCGTCTGCTCAGGGGACCCTGATACTCGACATCTCTTGGCAGCAGTAGGACACTCCAGAGAATGTCACAGAGGTGATCACTTTGCTGCCTCTGCTCCGTTCTGAAGGGAGAGCTACAGCGCTCACAAAATGCTGGGGCGTAGACTTCCTCAGGCCACGCCCATTTACCTTCATCTCTTTGCCTTTTGTGGGGAAGTTCACCCCAGAATAACCTCAAATGACCAACTGGACACCGCGGATGTATGCGAACTACTTCTCATCCCAACCTATTCATGCTGAAAAGTGGGACCCTTGCCTGTTTTTGTCGAATTGGCTCTGGAACTCAATTGTGTTCATTGGGAATACAATAGAAATGATTGTTTCATTGAAGTTATATTATGATTGGCATGGCATTCACATGAGAAGCATGTGATTCGCTTGCCTGAAGCAGTGAGGAACGAAGGGGAGAAGGAACAGTTAGCAAACCTAAAGGGGAACAGCTCCGTGCTTCAGGCGGGGCTGGTGTCTAAGATACGAGCACAGAGACCTGCCCTCTCCCGGGTTTAGAAAACGTGCGAAGGGTTGAGCCGTTGAAAGCACCCCCGTCTGTGGCTTACAGTTCTGGAGGTCGGATGCTGAGCTGGGCTTGGACGGGGAGCGTGGTGGAGTCCAGCGTGAGCGTTTCCTCAGACACGCATCAGACACAGCCCAGAAAACAGCAGAGGGGGTGGCACCAGGCGTGCCAAGAGGGCGAGCTGAAGGCCAAGGGGCGGGTGTGACGAGCAGGTGAGGGCGCTGCGTTGCAGAACGTCACTGGAGGGCTTGAGAGGTCCACCACGTCATCCCAGAACAATGCCGACAAGACCTCACTGGAGACAACGTGCTCCTTTTGGACGCAGTCCTGGAACTCAGGCCACTCTGGGGTTTTGCTTGCTCCTCGTGTACCTGAATTTACCGATTTCGGCCCATACAGTGTGTGTCCCAGCCATTTGTCATTTTGATCCCCTCTGAGGGTTAGGTTTGAATTTGTCTCTCTCTTATCCACGTTTACAGCATTGACTGATGGGAGAAATGGGAGTCTGTGCAAGGTAATAAGAAAAGATGAGTTCCAAAGCCACAAGGCTCCAGATTGCACGGGAGTCCATCAGCAAAGTCCTGCCACTTTCTGCAGAGACAAGTTCATGCGTGTTCTGAAAATAACCGTGGCCTTGGCCATTCCTAAGAGCTCCCTTGAACTAGAGCGAGCCTCTGGAGGGAGCCAGCAGCCACGCGGCCTCTTCTGAGCCATCGAAGAAGCCCTTGGCAGAAGGTCAAAGGCCCTGCCCTTCCCTGTTAGTCTACCTCTGTCTACCTCTGTCTCCCAACTACATCATCCTCATCACACTTGCAAGCCTATTTGATTTCTATCGTCATAACAAAATACCATGGAGCTAGCCGTTTAAAGCAAGACACACTTGTCCTCTTACAGGTCTGCAGATCGGAAGTCTGCCACGGGTCTCACTGGACTGACATCGAGGGACTGGCAGGCTGCCAGCCCTGCCGGAGCTCCCGGGCCAATCCCTTCCCTGCCTTTTCCAGCTTCTAGCAACTTGTAAAACTCAGGTTGTGGGCAGAATTCAGCTACTCGGGGGTGTGTAGCTGAGGTCCCTGTCCTATTAGATGCCAGCTGCCGGACATTCCTGGCTTCCTGCGGATGCCTAAGACTGGGGTTTACAGCCCACCTCCTCCATTCACAAAGCGTGTGATTCTGAAGGTGTGAGTGACTAGGTTGCATTCACTCAGCTGGCCCAGGCTAATCTTCCCACCTGGAGGCCCATCACCTTGACCTCATCTGCAGAGTTTCTTATTTTAGGCTAATCTTCCCACCTCCAGGCCCATCACCTTGACCTCATCTGCAGAGTTTCTTATTGTCAAGTAAGGTCACAGACTCACAAGTTCCTGGGATTAGTGTGAACATCTTTTGGGGGCCATTATCCTCCCTACTTTGCTAGGAATTTCATAATAACATAAATATGATTGTAAGGCTACTAGTGACATTGCATACTAGAAACAATTTTAATTTAATGGAAAATATTTTTACTTATATAACAATTCTTTTGAAGACCTTACCTTGTTGGATGATTAGAGTTTGCATAAAATATTAAGATTAAATTACTTTAAAATAGATTAGATAGCCCACTCTTCTTTCTAATTATAACTGACCACACTATTCACTGACAATAGATATGAGTTGAAAGCTACTATATGCCAGTGTATGCCCAAGGTCTAGGCATTGTCCCTATACCCTGCTCAGCTCTGATTCTCAATACTTTCCATTAATAGGTACTGGCATTATTCCCAATGTCACCTTGTTCTTCAGAGTGCTTATTTATTATGTTTTTATCTCCAAAAGTTATTAAGGCAGGGACCATGCATGTTTTATCACTGAGCACCCAAATTTAGTACACTATGACTACAGAAAAGTAGGTGCTTCATAGACTTTTGTAATATGTGGACATATTATTGAGTGAATGAATGAATGAGTAGGTGGATGGCTGGATGGATGAACGGGTAGATGGGTGGGTGGGTAGATGGATGGATGGATGGATGGATGAATGGATGGATAAATGGGTGAATGGATGAATGGGTGAATGGGATGGTTGGATGGGTGGGTGAATGGATGAATGGGTGGATAGATGGATGGGTGGATGAATGAATGGGCGGATGAGTGGGTAGATGAATAGACATTGATGAACAAACAGATGGATGGATCAGTAACTTTAGAATAGTTTCATGCATTGAGAGAAATTTTCAGCCATATCACTGTGGCTTCCACTTAATATTTATGATTCTCTTTGTCTGGCCACATTCGGGAAAATAAGCCTTCCCACTTGTATACTTCTGTGTAATTTTTAAACACTTTTACATACATTATCACATTTAATTTATATAATACCAGAACAGGTAAAATTCTTATTTTAATTATTGGGAAACAAAAACTCAGAGCTAGTTAGAAAGGAAGCATAGAACTCTGGTTCCTGGTTTCTAATCAAATATGTTTGTTCTATATTAAGTCTCATGCACAATCAACCAGCCATTGACCCTCACACACACACAAATGCTGGTAGCATACATACGTTTATGCAGCTCTAACTTCCAAATTCTGGTTTTAAATGCTGGAGACAAGTTTGGGCAAAACTCCTAAGGCTAGACCCAAGCCCAGGGAGCTCTGTGTGTGTGTGGAGTGGAAGCATCAGAGCCCCTTAGTGACCTTGACCCCGACTTCCCTTATTCTTGAGCAAGGTATAATTCATCACATAGGGATGATAACATCACATTTTCAAAATTGAAGGGAGATAATGTGTCTAAAATGCCCGGGTCAGGGAACTGCAGTTCCCTAAAAATTCAAAGTCTAAACTTACACTTTCTACACAAGGAGGGCCCATCATCCAGCTGCCCACAGGCACACTGGCATCTCTGGGCACCGTAGGGAGAAAAATGGAACTGCTTGTCACAAATCTTAGGGAAAACTTTGGAAATTGGACCCAAAAGATATTGTCCAAACTAGTATCAGCTGTTTAAAGTTTGTGTTTATTATGTCCCTTGTTTCCTGTAAAGATCTATTTTTATTGTTTTTTGAGAGAGACAAAGAGATAGTGACAGAGAGAGGGGGCAGGGCCTAGAGAAGTCTCCATAGTTGCACAACATCAGTTTTCAATACGGTTTCATTCCACAGGTGGGTACGGGGCTGCGCAGGGCAGGAACCAGCCAGGGCCTCCTGCATAGGAGGCATGCCCCACTGGGGGCCTTCTACATGGGAAGCTCAGCCCGGCAAGAATCGAACTGGGGGCCCACCCCAGCTCAGCATCCGGGTTCTCATGGTCCGGGGCCAGAATATGATTCTGGGACCTCAGGGCTGCAAGACAAGCGTTCAACCTGCTGAGTCATCCCGACATCTCTCCTTTCTTTTGAAAACCCTCTAGATGAGTCTATATGTTGGGCATCAGACTCCATTACTTTATTTTTGCTTTGTTTCATTGTTTTTATTTTTATTTTTTCTCTTCTCTACAGAGACTCAAATATTTCCTAGAAAACACAAAATGCACTGATCTAGTTCAATAGAAAATACAACCATTGAAAGCTACCGTTTGCAAAGAAGACGCTTTCGGGTATCCTTGAAGAAGAGCCGCCCTCAAATGCTGCCCCCTCCCCCCCTCACACCCCATGAGAAAGCAGCACGTGGTCCACCCCACCCGCTCTCGGGTCAATAGCCTTGCTGTGTGGCACCTAAGGCCACTCAGCTTTCTTACCAGAGAGATTGCTGTTCTGTATTCCCAGAGCCCGCACCTGAGTTAACGTCCGTCTTTGAACCCCTTCTGGAGCTAACCGGCTCTTCGCCGTTAGACTTGAGTGTCTGCCGGCTGCTACCGGAGGCTCTTGGCAGCCCTGTGAGTCCCCTTTCATGGGGCATGTGCTGCACTGCGTGGGCCCCGCAGAGGGACGGCACTGGCATGTCTGCCGCTCGTCTCAGGCGTTTGGCTGTTCGTGTCCTTGTCGCTATTGTTGCAGTGTTTGCCTCCCAGGACACGCCTGGTCCTTAGGGCCGATGAACCAGCATACAGTGTTTGCCTTGAAGCCGCCTGGTGAGACGTGGTAGCCCAATCTTCGCTTTGAACCTTGTTCATAAACTAAGGTGACCAGACGTCCCGCTTTGGGTGGGACAGTCCCGATTTTTAACCATGTGTCCCGCATCCCGCGGCATTTTAAAAAAGTCCCGATGTTTGGAAAGAATGCACGACAAGCTAGGGAACGGCGGGAGATAGACCCAATTTTTAATCCAGAACCCCCTCCCCCCGGTCAATGGTGTCCCGCTTTACCAATGTTACCATCTGGTCACCTTATCATAAACACTCATTAAGGGTTTGTTTCAATCTGTTGAGAGAAGAAATAGGAGAAGGAAGAGGAGGCAGAGGGAATGGGGAGCAGGAAGAAGCGGGGGGGCGGGGCACAGCACAGTCCTCACATTTCTTCTGAACCTCCAAGCCAAACTGGCTCAGGTTACGTTCCTCTTAGCAACATCCTTCCTCAAGGAAACTCTAGGACATTGGCTGTCTGAGGGTCCATCAGCAGGGCTCGGACTTGGCTCCAAAAAGCACTCACACTTGGAACGAGGCTGCCGTGGTCCGTGTGCCACACCACCCCCTGTGAGAGCGTGGGCCGCTTCCTCCTGTGGGCGAGGGCTGCTGGCTTAAGGGATGACTTTTGCCAACAGCAAAAATCTGCCCATGTCTCATTCATGTGCAAACGAAGCCCCTGACATTTGGCGGAGCTGATTGGGCACACCGTGGTTTTAAATACCATCACAATACATGGGTGTTCGCCGGGATTCCTCACCAAGCAAGATGTCTAAGCGTGTGCTGAGGCCAGGCAGCCAGAACACCCGTGTTCACAGTACGTAAAGGACGCACTCAATGGATCCTAGGACAAGGATCGGTGCTGCTGTTGTTCGCTCTCCCTCAGCTGGCTCTTGGCCTTGGACGGGATTCCCACCACACTGTCCCTTGTGCCTACTTCTCTGGACCTAACTGATGGGGACCATTCATGACACAAGATCATGAAAGGCTTTCTAGATGACAGCAGTTAGCAACAACAACGGAGCTGAAGTGTCATGGTTAAGGTGACTTTCTTTCACAGTGGTACGGTCCTGAGCGCTGGCCGGCCCAGAGACCTTGCAAGTGGCTACTTGGAGCTGGCAATAAGATGCCGAGCTGCTGTCCCGGGTGCCATGTGCTGAACGTAGCACTCCTACCATCTCGGCAGCAACTGTCCTCACTAATTATAAGAAGCAACTCTCAGCTAACCACTAATGAGAAAAAATAATTAATTGCTTGGACCAAAATACAGTCATTTGGAGGGATACCAATTATCTCTGCTGGTTCATGTGAGTTTTGCCTTGAGGCAGGTAAATAGAATAAATTGCCTTTTTAGACTCTTCAAGCTCTTATGATTTTTAATAATTAATATACAATTGAACATTTTGATAAATTTGAGAAACTATGAATTTACTTTGAAATTGTGTAACAAAACAATTTTCTCTTTCTGCAAAAGAGATGTGGTTCTGCCGATGAAAAACACGGGAGTGGAAAGCTGATCTGTAAAAACGCGGCATTCTTTTCCTTCACGGAGATTCCCCAGTACGACAGCGTGCAGCCTGGACGCTGCCCCCCTTCCGAATGCTTTCCCATTGCGAAATATTGTTGAGCAGGTGGCAGGCTGCGTGATGGCCTATCTTCCACCCCTGGGCTCCTTAAGTTAGGGACCAGGGCCTATGTCCTGTTACCCACGATACGTACATTCCATCTCACTGTCTCTCTATTTAGCTGTCTATGTTTCTTTCTACTTATTCATCCATCCATCTGGGTGTAAGTATTCATTTAGTTGTAATTAAAAACAACAAACAGATAAATGCACAATGAAAATATAGGAAGCACATATTCTCTACCATGAAACACAAAGTATTCTGAACAGCTTTCTCATTTCCGGAAATTCACTTACTTTCTATTACTCAGAGCATCTTAGGTTCGTGGAGTCAGGAGGTCCCCCCTGATCACTGAGAATAAGGAAGAGAAACTCCGAGAGGTGGAAAAACTCGCCCACACTCACACAGCTCCTCACTGGAATGCATGTGAACTTGACCATCGTGTCGAGATTTATTTCAGTGGTGTCGCTTTCAGCAGAGAAACTCAGAGTTAATTAAACATCACTCTTCTGTTCTAAGAAAAAAAAATTTTTTTTTGTATCTGAGGAAGTTTTCAAGTTGTTCCTCATGAGATTTGTCCCAACCGAGGGGGCCAGAGGACGCCCAGGCAAGCAACCAAAGAACAGCGGGCCCCCGTGGAGACACGGTGGGGGGGTAGAAGGAGCTACGCTCATCGACAGCGAGGGCTTCTGTCGTCCCCCTCGTGCTGCCCCGTTCCCCTTCCACCCTCCGTTCAGGGACACGAGAGGCTCACTCTCTCCTGGTTTCATTGGCTCGGATGGTCTTTCTTTTCAACACTCACACATTGTTTTCTTTTATAATGAGGCCCCTTGCTCATCATTATTTTATTCCTCTTTCTGTTTTTATTTCATGGTGTGCGAGATTATGTGCGGCATCACCTCATTAATTCGTTACTGGCAGGCACAAATACTCAGAGACGCACAATTATGACAATGCTGGCACACATCTTTGGCAGAATCTGGGGGATTTTGTCTGCAATTCAAAAGTCTCTGTGCCGGTGGAAAGCCTTCAGAAAGCAAGCCACCAAATTCCCTCCAACTGCTTATATTGTGCGGAACAATCCTCTTCCAAAAGCAGTGGCCCTGGTATTACAAAGGATGTAAAAATGGCAGTGGCCAGATGGCTGTCCACGTATTTTGCAAGTGCTTTGGAGAGCATTACTACACAAAAGATAGGCGACAGAGCTGAGACTGCTCCACCGCACCCCTAACATTGTAAGGGCTTCTCCTGGGGTGGGGGGTATGGCTTACTGAAAGCTTTTCCAAACCCTGGTGGCCTCATCCCAAAGTGCAAGTTTCATCAAAAGCTCTACAGTGACAATTGCTGGCAGGGGAGCTTGCTGCATCAAAAACAACAGACTCCAGGCAGCTCTCTGAACTGCATTTATTAAAATGCAAACGTTTGATCCAGTAAGATGACGGTTTTAGAGATAATTTTTACTCAACCAATGGGAACAGTCTCCAAATAGATAGATAAGATTAAACGACCTCATGTCCCCATTGTGTGTGACATCAGGCATACAATTAGCAGCGGAGTCCCAGGGATTTGTCATGGCTGAGCTAATAGCAGCCTAAGCCCCGTTAGCAGTCCTAAAACTCCAATCGTAAATGAATGCAGTAAAACATCTCTAATCACAAAGGAGGATAGAAAGTCTCCGAGCTGCATATTAAATTATATAATGCACTCCCCACAATTTAAACCCCAGATATTTTCCTCCGTTCAACTTCACGCAAACTCTATAAATGCCACGTTAAATAGTTTTATGAACTATTAAGGGATGCAGAGACCCAGGTATTCCTTAGGCATTGGAGACCCCAGCTGCTAGCGAGTCGAACAGTAAGAGTGCGCGAAAGTCCAGAAGCCCCGGAATTGCATGTCAGTGTCACTACTCCATCCGCTGTTCCAGAGGTGACAATAAAGTCTGTTGTTAATGTTAGTATAGTCAAATGTGGGTGAGGAAACCACCTCTTCCCCCAAGACGTCTTTTCACACGCTGCATCATTCTTGATCACAAAGATAGCATTCCCTTTTCCCATTTAGAGTGTTTTTGTTTTGTTTTGAATGTCACTATAGTAAGGGTTCTGAGCAAAATTGTTTGCACGATGAGAATTCTAATTGGCCTTTCAGCATGGACCCGCTCATTTGCACAGCCAATCAGTGTTCATAATGTTTCTCCTTCTCTTCTTCAGGAGATATGGGGAGATGGAGGAAGTGAAAGATGTGATGTCCCTTAGGAGCTCCACGCCCAGGTGAGACAATACAGCGTGGAAAAGGGGAGAATTGATTAACCAATTGTACAGCTCTCTTGATAAGAAAAACCAAGGACAGCCATCATAGATAGGTCCCCTACTTTCTGTGACATTTGCCTCTTGTCCCATGGCAATAACATCCTCAGGAAAATACTGTCACCCCGTTAGCTGTTATTCAGGTTCTCTAGTTTTAATATTTGACATTAACAAAGAATGTTTAAAAATGTCTCCGGAGAGAACCAATCTAATCTGCAAGGTCTCTCGTTCAAGTAAAGGAACTCAGCGCATTGGTTTTCTAAAACACTCCTCTTTTCTCCATTTTAGAAAGAGGGGTTGAAATCACACACCGATTTATATTTTGCTGTAAATTCCTCTTGCATAATAGTTTTTAACTCTTCTAATGTGTTAAAAAGTGCACAGCAAAAAATTATTTCAGTGCATTCCTGACGTATAGAACAGGATACTTACAACTTTACAAGTGAGTTTTGTCTGCACATCATCTGTTCTTCAGAAGTTCCCTAATCCCTGCCCCCAGGCGGCTACCATTCTGAGCGTCCCCAGTCTGCCTCCCACGGGCAGGAAGCCAGGGTGAGCCAGACCCTCCAGATTTCTACCCATGGACGGTGCCAGCATTCAGTACCCCTGTCTGCCGTCCCTCTTCTCTCTCCCGACTGGCAGTCATGACTTCACAGTTCACCACCAAAGGACACAAGTTCCACAGCCTCCTTAAACACAACCCAAGTCTTGTATTCTGAACTTGTATAGTTGGGCCTAATCCTTTTTTAATCTGTTATATTGCTTGTATGAGTAAATGTTAAAGCTTGTCAATATTTACATTTATTTTTGACACTTGGAAATGACAAATTCTACTACAGCTACATCTTTTACATGGCAAACCACTTCCAGTAAGTCTTTTCTATATGGACCGTACATGAAATAATGATGGAATGTTTATCTCTAGCTGAGTGGATGATTTATTGCTAAGAGGTAGGCAATTTGCATGCAACAAAGAAAATGAAGGCTATTTTTTTTTTAGCATTCATATCTTAGATGACTCATTATAATCTTTTAGTTTGCATCTTAAATTCTCTCATCTCTAAGGCATGTGGATTCCGTAGATTTTACTATTATGGAGGTAGTTATTTTTAAATAATTTTTTTTGGGGGGGGACAGCATGCTTGAGTAAAAGTAAATGGAAAAGTCCAGGAGGCTGGGATAGCTCTGAGGTTGAGCACTTGCCTTGCAACCATGAGGTCTGGGGATTGAATCCTGGCCTCGGCCCAGGCACACCCATATGCTGCTGGTAACCGCTGGGATGGTGGTGAAGGTTCTCACTTCCCACGTGGGAGGCCCCTGGTTCAGTTCCTGCCCCGTGCAGCCCCACATCCACCCGTGTGGAATGAAACCATGTCACAACGAATGATGTGCAGCTATGGAAGCTGCTCTGGGCCTTTCTCCTTTCTCTCCCTCTCTCTCCCTCTCTCTCTCTCTCTCTCTCTCACATACACACACACACACACACCTCTCAATTTAAAAAAAAAATAGAAAGAAATCCTACGTTTTTATCCACGACAATGTAGCCGCTGGTCTCTGTACATTGCTGTATCTAATTTCCTCCACTGTCCTCAGCTTACTCCCATTGATCATCTTCAGTGTGGAATCTGTGCTCATCTGTGTTCTCACCACTCTGGAGTCTTGCCATCCATGCTGTTTCTCCTCTGGCCTCAGATTGCAGGCTATAGAGCATGGTTTTTATAACCTCCCAGGTAATGAGGCCTAAGTCCACAGCAAGAAAGAAAGCCCCCAAGGGCAGGAACCTCTCAGACCCTGAGAATGGAGAGGAGGCCACAGTGAGGAGGCCACTCCAAGACGCTGACCAGCATTCCCGAGCCTTTGGCCTCAGGGCCCTTCGTCTTTCATCACCATCTGCTCAGTAAGCTCTCCCTGGGAGGTCCACTCTCTAGGGTGACTACCCCCAGCAGTGTGGCATCTCTCAACTGCACCTGAAGATTTGTTTTAGAGCGCCAGCAGTAATGCGAAACTGTTCCCCCAAAGACGGCGAGAGCAGTAAGCCCTGCTGCAATGACATAAGAGCTCTTTCTAACTGTGTCATTCAGCAGGACGGGGTGTGTGATTCTTGGCGCCCAATTCCTGCTTAGGTACTTCCAGGAATAGCACCCAGGCACAAAAGGTAGGCTGATGTGGTCTTCTGGGACAAGGTGACAGGTCATCCTACGAAAAATTTTGAGGATCTGAGTGGGGAATTTGTGCAGGCCAGACCACAAGAGCTCAGACACAGATCTGTGCCCATTAGAGCTGGGAGCCTGCAGCAAACCCAGGTCCTCTTTTCCCATCACGATTCCCCCAAGGTTCTCTGTCACTTGTCACTCTTGCTTTGGAGTGTGGTGTAATTCTGCAGCCAGGCACACCTCCTGATCCCAAGCATCTCAACATACCGATGATCTCAGAGGAGGATGAATCCAAGAGAACAAGCTGAACGTCATGTGTGCAGATGCAGTGCTATCGGTGCCCCCTGCTGACCTGTCTGCCAGTCTGAATTATCTGCTGGTTTAATGGTGGGATCACGTTCTGGAAGGTCTAGGACTGCCTAGGCCTGTCCGCAGCATGGCGGGACAGAAGCTGGGTCCTGCTGTTTCCCACACTGTGGATATTCCGAAGGCCCACAATGCCTCCCTGCTTACTTAGGCCGCAGGATCAGCGGCATCCGGGCATTCTTAAGTTCTAGCACCCTCTGAGATGCAAAACCACCACCACCTTTTGAATATGAGTAGATTATTATAGAAGCTCAGTATTTCTTGATCGGCTTTAGAGTTCATCTTGATGAATAAGTCCTTAGGGAGGGAAAGCAAAGAAGTGCAACAATATTTGCAGAGTTAAACTCTGTAAAATGCCTCACCAGGCTCGCAGGAAAGACCTGGAGGTCTACGTTGTACAAATGAGTTTAATTCCTGTTTAAAGAGCTTCCACTTAAATCCTCCTCTTATATCCCTAAAGCAAGTAAAAATTACCAAAGACATTTGGGGAATTTGAAATGTAAAATCCATCTTAAATAGAATTCCTGTGTGTACTAAGAGGACTGCAGAAGAGAGATGAGAGCAATCAAGACATGAATTTCAGGCATTTGAGTGCTGTGCATACACAGTAATATTGCTTTTTGGTGTGTGGGAGGGAGGGTGTCTTCACCTTGAATGGGGTGCTTTGGGCTTCAAAATATCCCAACCATGAGAAAAAACAGCGTGGAACCGAGAGGACAAGCTAGACCAGCCTTCAGACCAGTTCTCCAGAATCTCACTTTTAATGATGAAACCAGAAATGAGCGTAGGTTTGTAATGAGGAAAGCGAACAGATGGTGAAGACGTAGTTTAAAGTGTTCATTAAACGAGAGGAGATGCAGGCAAAGGTGGCGGCAGTGGAGGACGCAGCAGAACCATCTCCCCACCATCTGCCAATGCGCAGGCCTGTCGGCGCGGAGCCCACAGTGGGTGCAGGCTATCCACCACGCCCTTCAGGTTTCTTGTCAAATGCACAGGGGTCTTTATTGCCATGTCAGGAAATGCCCTTCTGGGGGTACCTGTTGGAGGCAGCCTCCTCCTTGGGAGACCTCAGTTATCCGTCTCTGGGCCACCCCTGCCCCTGAGTGTGGGCTGGACTCGTGAGTGGCTTGTAACCGACACAGCAGATACCGGTGACAGGCCGTCACTTCTGAGATTAGGCTGAGAGAACGCTGGCTTCATCTTGGGCACGTGTCTCAGCTGCTTGGGGGGAAGCCAACTGCCATGTGGGAGAAGCCCAGGTGGAAGGAAGTGGCGACTCTGGCTAGCAGCCAGGGAGGACGCAGGCCACCAACAGCCAACCCTCCCCCAGCTGAACCTTGGCTGCAGCCCTTTGAGAGACCCTGGGGCAGTTGCACCCAACTAAGACACAGCCAGTAAGACCCCGGCCCTCAGACACCATGGGGCAATACTACCGTTGTACATTGTGAACAGTCTATTAGGCGACAGCAGGTAACACACACTCTACCCAAAGATGTGGGTCCTCAGCCGTTAAAAAGCTACTTTCCAATTATTTAGTGGGCAAGTTGCTCACGTCTTTCTTTTGTCTCCTCATTTTCTGCACTTGTAGTTGAGCCTTTAGTCGGTTCCTCAAAGCTCAGTGAGAACATAGGATGAAAGACCTTGTCAAAATATTCAATAGGAATCTATGTGGTTGAACTTCTACACATAATTAAAATGTCAAACTGACGTTCCCGGAAAGTACAACAGGCTGGTTATCTTTAGACTAGGGCTCCAGGAGTCGCGTGGTATCCTGTCTGTATGATGGTAGACGGAGCAGTGTGCAGAGAGACGTGCAACACCCCGTCTGCGGAGACAGGCCTGAGCGTGTGGGGAATGCGCGTGCACCCCTGATCAGTGCGGAGCTATTCGTAGGAGGACAGCACTGGGTTGCACTCCCGGGCTCACTACCGAATGTGTGTGAGACACGAGTGCACCAAGAGCCTCCTTCTGTAGACACACAGCACCCCATTTTTAGAGCACTAGAAAACGGACTCACTTCCATCTTCTGGAAGCTCCTTCTGAGACCACTTTGGCTGCCTTGTTCCCTTTTCCAGCCCCTACATCGTAGGGCCCCGCAGGGCTGTGTCCTTAGAACCCTCTGTGTGAGGGCCTGGGACAGATTGTATTCTTCCCAAGGACGTCCTGCACTTGACCCTGCACTGTGTCTGTGACATGAAAGCCACTTCTTTTTGGCCCAGTGCCCCCTCCATTCACCCAAGTGCCTACCTTCGTACATGACCCGTGTGACTGCTTCGTCATGATGCCAGGAAGTAGCTGGCTGAGAAGTGGGCAATAACTGGGGGACATGAATGCCTGGGTTGGAAAGTCGCTGCTGTGTTCACCCCCAGACAGCACCCAGACAGGGTGTGCTGGTCCTTACTGCATGGGTGGGACACGTGCGGTCCAGTCCCCAAGATGGCTCACCCCTCTGCCCAAAGCCGGGACCCAGGGTCAACTCCTTTCCACCTTGAAGCAAAATTGGCCATGGATGGAACATTCTGAAATGTGATCTGACTTTTAGGGAAGGCTGTCAGCATTGGCTGGCAGGAAGGGCTTTATTCAAGACAGCGAAGTCTGACCTCCCCTCCTCTCTGCCCCTCCATGCCCTTCTTACCTCCACCTCCTCATCTCATCCCCAGAGTTGGCACCTGAGCCCTGTGCCTCCAGCAGTGATCAAATCAGCCTCTCACTTTCTTTCTCCCACGGGCTTGTCCCAAATTCTCTTCTCGTCACAAGGTATCAGCGATGGAGCCCTTATGGTCGCTTATGACGTTAATATGTTATTGTCAGCCCTCGTCTATGACGGAACACTCAGCAGTTCATCATTCAAGCTTGTCACCCACTGTGACACAACTAAGATACCATTATATCAGGCATGACTTTGAAGGAATGCACAGCCCAGAAGCCTCAGAAGCCAGGGGATAAATCAGAGCCGCCACCTTCTTCTGACCACCTGGGAACAAGAACAAAAGGCTTAGAATGCATTTTGATGACTCCACAAGTCATTGTCGCCGATGAGGGAAACTTTCATCCAGAGCTTGCAAACTTTTGTTTGGATTATTATAGGTTCACACGTATCAAAATTAAACATAAGAGTCCCAAATAGCAGCACAGTGTCACAGTTTAGCTCCTTTTTAAAACGGAAAACATGGCCTATGTAAGCCTAGTGGATAAGGAACAACAAAACATGACCTGCTTTTTCTTATTTCATGCTCTTCTCCTTGTGAACATTCTAGACAAGAAATATGGGGCAGGACAAGGCAAAGCCCCAAATTCACTGACTGGCTGGTGAGCTATTACTTGAAAGATGGCACACGCTTAGAGTCGGACAACACTGGTTTTTCTGCGGTGGAAAGATTCTGGAAGTCTGATCTCCATAGGTGGAAGACAAAGCATGGAATCCATGAACACAGCTGCATCTCCTATTGGGTTTGAGAGGAAAGGAACAAGGCTGGAAGGAGGATGTTTAGAGAGACTGCTGTGACTTTGCAAATAGGAAAACACTGGGCCATCCATCATGGTTTTTCCTGAACCATCTTCACCAGCGTTTAAGTGGACAGTTCAGTAAGTGCATCCACACTGTTGTGCAACCATCACCCCTGTCCACCTCCAGACTGCACCTTCCCAAATTTAAACTCTATTCACCAAACAGTAACCCTCCCTTCCCAGACCCTGACAGCTATAGACAGGAATGTCTGTGCCTATGAAATCGACGGCTCCAGGTCCCACACGGAAGTGGAAACACGCAGTATTCGTGCTTTGGTGTCTGGCTTACTTCACTCAGCACAATCCCCCGACGTTGCATCCATGTTGTCGCCTGTGTTAGAATCTGTGTCCCTTTAAGGCTGAATCACATTCCATGGTGTGTAGAGACCACATTTTGTCACCCGTTCGTCACCTGATGGACACTTGGGTTGCTTCACCTTTTGCCTCTGGTGAGTCACGCTGCGTGGACACAGGTGTACAGGTACTTCTTTGAGATTCTGTTTGCAGCAGGTACTCTCTCACTGTCCTCTGACTCCCACCTCCACCTCCATGTCTGCTTCCCAGAGGACCCCGGCTGACACAAGGTCAAAATCTGTATCCCTTCCGCTCAAACGTACACGCCTCATGCCTTGAAAGGAATCATTCTTGCCAGTACAGTGAGTAACACCCATACAACATGCTCAAGCCAACGAACAAAGAAATGCAGAAGAAAACAATGCTGTAATACTTCACAGTTCCCCAATTCACCAAGTACATACTGCCGGCGAGCTCACTGTGAGGCTGGTAGAATCGTATGTGCCCTGTGAGTGCTCACGTGGAACCCAGCAGCTAGCAAAGCACGCTTGGCAGCACGAAGAAAGGGCTTTCCACTTGATCCAGCCCCATTCCCGGCCTGAGGACTGCTTCTAAGGAAATCATTTCAAAGAAAACAAAACAAGGAAACAACTGATACACACCGAGTGAGCCATTGTGTCATGAAGAATGCGGTAACTAACGTGCTCCTCCAAAAGAAAGCGGTCACTTGAACGGGGGCAGCACCATTTAGAAGGGGAGGTGCTGGGATGGCGTTGAAATGGACTGGAAGTCGCCTGGTGAGACGCCAAGTCATGTAGAGTTGAGCGTTCGGCACCTCGAGCTCCTGGGGCAGTGCTTTATGACTCCCCAGCATTTCCCACCGATGGAGAGGCATCGACGCCACCTGTGACCCCTCAGGAGTCGAGGGGCTCATGGCCTTGGGGCAGGCACCTCATCTCCCTGAGAAGTAGAGTTTATGCCGACACAGGTTTACTGTTACCTGGAGTGTGGGGTAACGAGTCAGCAGACACCTGCCTCCTTGAGCTTGTTCGTTAACCTGCCATTTTCTGAGAGGCAGGCTGGCGGGGGTTGGAGGAGTCCACGGTGTTTGCATAAACATTAGCGAGTGAGCGCTGGTGGAACACCCAGGGTGCCAGCCACCCTCAACACATGTGCAGGAACTGAACGGAGACCTTTTCCTGGTAACTGAAGAAAAATGCCAGAAGCAACAAGCTTCTCAATGTCCCCTTCTTGTGCCCAAGGGCGACTAAACCAGTGGTCATCAATGGAGACTTTTAACAGTGGGGAATAAGAAAGGCCAGAGAACAATGATTGTCTCCTTTATGAATCACACTTCTCTTGTTTAACCCTTGGGACAGTCATGTGACATGTGTACCTGCCTTAATTAATCAGAAACCAAGACCCAGACAGGCCAAGGAACTTTTCAACTGTCACTCAATCCCAAGGACACTGGAAGGAGGAAGGTCTGTGACATCCTCTCTAAAACTTCAAGCTGGGTTTTGCAGCAGGGTAGAGCAGGATGATTCATTCAGGAAGCTACACGGAGTAAAACATCGCCTTTGGTTTTTGTTTTGTTTTGTTTTGTTTTGTTTTGTGTTTTTTTTTTATATCTTTTTTTTTTATATTTATAGAGAGTAATTATTTTATCTTCAGTGCATATTTATTTCTATTTTACTTTTGACAGAGAGAGAGAGAGACAGAGACAGAGACAGCTAGAGAACCGAACTGTGGGAACTCCCCAGTTCAGCA